>JANHFL010001449.1:139544-150172 GCA_032468155.1 Oxyrhabdium leporinum
CCAGCCAGAGCTCAGAGCAAGAGGTTCGCCCGAAGCTCTGCGTCCATGCAGCAGCCCACTCCTGGCTATGAGAATAACCTTGAGAGAGAGGAGGAAGAGCTACAGTATAGATAATGGTCTGGTAAAAGAAACCTAGTCCAAAAAAGGCATGAGGGTGGGGACTGCATCTCAGAATTGACCCTCTCTAATTCTCTGGAACATAAAGGCAGGTGAGGGAAGAAGCACATTCAGACTTGCAAGACTGAAGACAGCCCTTTGAGGTAGTCCAGACCAGGAAACTAAAACCATGAATATAACTACTACCTTCCAAAGTTATCCTTATGGCCACTTTACAGAGACCTAGAAGGAATGCGGCTGTTTAGAAAACTTTCTGGCCAGTTCATATAAAGTTATAATCTGCAGATTCTATTTAGAAATCTATCACCCAAACACCATAGGAGATGAGGGTTAAGTTATGGGTCCAATATAGGAGAGCTGAATGAAAAGGAGTGTATGGATAGAGCTGAATAAAGGAAAGACTAGAAAAAGTGAAATACATTGGGAGCTAAGTATTCCTGAGGTAAAAATGCTATACATGACTAGCACAGTGTGTGAGAAGTATCAAGGAAGGTTTATACTACATTACGGAAGTTTCAGGGGAAAAGGGCACTAAATCTAAACCCAACAAGATAGAAGATGGGAGCAGCAGCCAATGCTATCAGGAGGCAATGAGTCCTCTGAAGTAGTCTGAATCTTCCAATGCAATGAAGATCCTTGACTACAGTAGTTGGGTCACAAACTGGTAGCTTCAGCCAAGTTTGTGCCAGCCAAGGAGACCCTGTCATTTCTTAGCACAGTGACAACCAAAGGTGGGGATGAAACATGATACAGAGAAAGTGATCGTTAGAATTGATAGAAACTATTGGCCAAGATGATCAGTGAGCTATAGAACAGAAAAGCAGAAAATAATATGATGCCTTGATTTGAAATAATCAGCTTTGCTTTTGTTTTGTAAGGAAAAAAAAGTATTACTGTATATTAAATATAATGAGTGGAATATTGACAAATAATACAGAGGGGTTTCTTTAGCAGAATACAAGTGCATCTACATATATTAGTCATATTTTATTGCAAGAGCTAAGGATTAGATTCTGATATGTCTGTCCCAGTGCTAGAGACATTTGTACTAGCCAACAAAGATTCTCATGCATACGTAATTTGTATATGGATGAAACTTAGTTTGTTTTAGATAATTTCATTTGCAAATCTGAATGACAATAATTTAAATTAGTGAAGTCCACTTGCAGAATCCACTTGTGGGATACTCCAATTCCAGAATACTCACTGTTGAGCCTTGGCTTTGTGAATGGTGGCTGCTTCTAAGAAAGTACGATAATGTGGAGAAAATTTGTCTTTTTACTATGAAGTGTGGAACTGACAAACTGACATCAGTTTGCTTGCAAAAACAACATGCAGCAGCATCTTGAGAGTTGTTCAAAATACTGCATTTGGGGATTTTCAATTGTTGTAGCTTTATACTTCTTTATTGTACTTATTCTACCACAAAGAGAATTGTCTGTTAATTGCCTGTTAATACCACAGGTATATTTAAACAAAACTAATTTTTATCTTGCTGGTATTAATGCAAAATATTTAATTTAAATTCATTAGAATCAGTAGGACTTCAGAGTGCTTAATTTTGTTTACCATTTTTGTGAATGCTAGCTCACATGTTTAATCAAAATCATAACAAAGTGTTTCTCATGTGGAGTAGAAAAGGGAAAGAAAAACCTGGAAACAAGGGGTTAAAAATAATTTCTTCAAGCAATATAAGTTTCTTTAAGCATTTAAGTTCAAAATGCTAAATGGATCTTCTTCCAGCTAGACTTCTACTGCCAGTTGCTTTATTCACATGATAAACAGCCAGAAACCAGGACAGGTGATGTGCAGTAATCATTTCATGCCATTAACTACTCAGCTCCCAGACCAGAAAATAGCATTTATGGTGCTTTAAATCAAGTAAGAATGAGAGACGCAATAAAACAGAATTTTTTAAAATTATCAGCTCTTTTCCAGCTTTGCACAAAATTTGAGGTAGTAAGCAGTTATTGATGGCGGCAGCAAACGTTTCAGAGGAACAGATGATAAGCGAGCTCATCAAAATTCCAATGCTACTTGGAAAACAAAATGTTTTTCAGGTGGGCAAATAAGGTACCAAAATTGTTAGAGCAATTACATTGTAATGAAAGGGACATGTAAGAAAGTTAGGACTATACATTATGATGCTGCACATTTCTACATTATTCAGATTTAATATTTAATAAGTAGTTAATATTTAGATTTAATATTTACAAAATATAATAGAAATTGAAACAATTAAAAACATTAAACAACAATTAAAACATACAATGTATCAAGAGAGTCCTAACTAAAAACAAGCATTTAAGCATGTCAGCACTTCCCTCTCTATACACTAACCATAGTCTTGGGGCAAAGGCCTAAAAGGGCTTTTCAGAGCCTCGGGAGACAGGGATCACTCAAAGGATGCTGCTCCAGAGGGGTGGAATGTTCAAAGTACGAACAAAGCAAAATGTCAACTTCTTAAGAAAATGAAAATAACAAATGGTCAATAAAATAACTTTTCTTTCCCTCTAAGCCAGGGGTGTCAAACTCACATCGTCACGGTGGCATCCCGTGATGTATCGGAACTTTTTTTTCCCCCTTTGCTAAACCGGCCAGCACATGACGCATCTGGCCCACAGGCTGGGAATTTGACAGCCTTACTCTAAGCAGTGCAATGTACTGCATAGGATCATAAAAAGTCAAAAAGGCCAAGCATATCAATGATCTAGAAATGAACCTGTTGCTTTCCCTCCTCAAATTAGGTACCAATATTTTCATATATTTTTTCTGGCAACACACAGAAAATGAATGAATGATTTCACCTCTATATCAAATTTACCTGCCCTAGAATATATTACAAGGGCCTGTTTCTGACTCACTCTTACAAACTCCCTAGCAAACACAATGGAGCATGTTCATGAATTGCTGAAGAGATAACAATTATTTTCTTTTCATCTTCACCAAATGCTCAATAATTATCCACTACAAAGCCAATAACCAATTTGGGGTGAATTCTCCAGCAAGAAAAAGATTGGATTTTCTGTCAATAAAGTTCAATAAACAGTAGAGAGTCAGAGAAATCATTTATCTTTCATTCTCCATGAGACAGACAAGAAATAAGGAAGGGTGACTTGAATTCCAAATCTCAACAACTCGAGAATCAGATTAAAATCCATTTTATACACTGTTCACATTTTAGTGGATTTAAATTCTGAAAACTCATTTTGTCACCACTGTACAGATAGATCAGAATAACATGCTCTCAACTGATATAGTGCTATAGCATAAAGTTCAGGCGTGTGAAGTTCAGGCATCTAATCTGACTTTCTGTGTATTCATGATACACTTCTAAAAAGAGAAATTGAAAGTAAAGATGTTAAATAAATTAAACCCCTTAATAAAATATTTGCTAAAGGTAAAACAAAACACGAAAATTTGTAAGACTTACAAATGTTCATAGTAATAAAATGGGTATTATGTGATCTGTTGTGAAGAATGAATGTAAGAAGGAGCACAAAAGGTTGTGAAAATGAGTGGCTTTTTCTCCATTTTGCTAAACAGAAGTGAGAGTTTTGTGTATCAGGAATGTTGTTGGAATGAAGCACTAAAAAGAAAAGACAAAGTCAGGAATGAAAATGTGCTAAATAAATGTGGATTAAAAACAAATGTAGATGACAAACTGAAAATATATTGAAATCTACTCATATATAAATAATGACTGAGGATCAAACTGCGAAATAATATTGGAAGAAAGAGTGAGTTAAATGAAAAAAAAAAGGGCAAGTCCAAAACAGAATGAGATTCAACAGAGTTGATGAAATCTTCACAAAGGGAAAACAGAGATGTGTAAAGAGCAAAAGACAATTATGGGATGAGGCATAGACATAGTGGAAACAAAAGAATGAGAAAGAACAGAGTCAGATTGGGGATTGTGAATCAGCTGGATGATCGTGGGCTATCAGTCCTGGGAAGCACGCCATGGCAAACCACTTCCGAAATATAGCCAGAATTATAGGGGCTACTCAAAGCAATCACCAGGAGTAAATACCGACTTAAGGATAACCCTCCCCCTCCCACAAAAAAAATAGATAAAAAGGGATGGAGAGCTATAGTGATATTAGTATTAGGTAGCTATACAATTTTTGCTTTAATCATATGCCCTTAATTTAATCTGTTCATTTTTTAAAATTCTTTTTCACATTATGTACAATGTTGCATCCCTGAAATGGAAAAATAGGAGTATGCATGTACATACAGTATATTTAAAGATTATTATTGTATATTGAGTGCATACTATAGTGTAATCATAAAGAGAATTTTTATCAAATATAAATTATTGATATATGTCACCAGAGAATTTACAAAAGCATTTCAAATGTAAATTTATGTTGAAAATGTGAACAAGAAGGAACATAAAGAAACACATCATGTTTGATAGATGTATTTAAAAAAAAGCTTATAAATTGCTGGATTTAAATAACAGCAATTCAGAGGATTTTAATGATTAATTATACAATTGAAACCTGAGGTTTGTTAGACCAATTGCTGGAAAAAAGTAATGGAACTTCATTTTTCTGCATAATATCTGCAGCAGGATTATTGTTAGCTTCCACTAACGTAAAAAAAAAAAAGATTCAGCACTATCCACAATGGTTGGTGAAATTGATGTAACATACTGAGGTGGCTCAATAGACTTTTTGATCAGAGAAAAGTCAGTATCTGTGTTTATTGCTGATTGGAAACCCCTTGTGGATTTATTATTATTATTTTGCATGAAACAGGAAAAAATAATCTTATGGGTCTGATGATTAGATAGGATAGATAAAAGAAAGAAAAGAGTTGTGGTGTAACCATCGAAATAAAAGGTAAAAATATACTTACTTATAACGGCTGTAAAGAAGATTGGAAGCTACTTCCTTGAATCTATTTTTCATTTTCTATTTTGCTTTTACTCTCTTCCCAACTTTCTTGCATTTTTAGCTTTTTCTTTCCGTTATTATTTTTTCTCTTATTCATACAACGTTTTCAGTTAAAATTGGCTTGTTTATGTATTTATTTTATTTATATGCTACGTTCCTTCAAGAGCTCAGGGTACTTCCTCCCATTTTCTTTCACAGACAACTTTTTGAGGGAAGGTTGGAGTGACTGCCTCAGAGTGACAGCCTTGTGTTCTCTCTCTCTCTCTTATAAATGAAGGATTCATTTATAAGATTTCAACTCTTCTTCTACCTGGCCAAAGTTAATTATGTTAGGGAATATGAAAGTTAAGTTCCAGTTCATTTTGAACAATTTCGTCTTTACTGGCTATACACAATTCTGGTGCTGTCAAACATTCATCAAGTCTGCCTTGACTCTGAACACGTTGCATTATTTGCTCTTGCATAAAATATGTAGATTAGAAGACTTTCAAAGGATTCTTGTATCCTTGTCAGCAATGAACCAATCACCAATTTTTGCTTTACATCATAACAAGCATGATCTTGCTATTTGCCCTATAGAATTGTTCATAACTGAAAAACCAGCTGATACCATACATACTTCCTCTGTATGTTTGTTGGACAACATGACAGCTTTAATAGGCTCTGATACAGGGGGTTTAGCATTTATTTAAAATGAAAGCCTTTCCATCAAGTGCTGCAGCTGCAGAATTAAGCTGATTTAACATATGTAAATATTAGCAGCATTTGCATAACCCACATTTTAAAAAAAGGAGCAGAATCACAGAAAACGTATTATGACACCAGAGCAAAATTACTCGATACTTTACATATAAACAGGATTTATCAAACATTGCCTCTTGCAGACTTACAGTACTGTCGACATAGGCTTCAGTCCACACTACATCATGTTCTTGATCAATCACTTTAGGTCGACTGAGCACATGGAGATATTCCATAACATTTTCTTGCACATCAGCTAGAGTAGAGATCTGAGTGAAAAACCCTGGATATATTTGAACAGAGAGAGAAAAAATGTGGTCATTCAGACATAATCAAATGAGAAATAGACATAAAAGTTATAAATATCTTTTCTCTCTGTGTTAAAAGGAACAGGGTGTATGGGGGGGGGGGAACCTAAAGAGGAAAAAAAATTGACCGAGGAAGAAGCCCTATCAAGTTTTAATTTGTGAAAGCACTAGTCTGTGAAATGATATGTCAGTCCAGAAAAGCTCCATTCCTCTGAGTGTTCTACACCATTGCACAGCTGTCCTGACTTTTATTCCTTCAGTTCCAAGTCAATTTTTTCAGCCTCAGGAGAAAGTAAAAAAGGAGGGAGTTTGTTCTTAAAGATAAATGCTTATGGCAGAGTTCTACTAACTTTTACTCCACAACCTTTGCAACTGCAAAGTATCACAAATATGTGGGTGATATTTTTAGCTTTATCAAATTCTATCTCTAACATTCTATACCTGAATCAGAGTTTTAGTGCTTCCCAGCAGAGTGTTCTAATCCATTTCTTACATAGTCCAGTTATCCATGCAAGAACCTCATATATGGCAGCATGAAGTCCTATAGACACATCCACATAACTACACACTTCATTCCTCAGGCCAACATGAACTATTAGAAAACAATCCATGACTTATTTAATGGTAACTTGATATACCAAGAATAAAGGAAATCTGCTTCAACAAATAACATTTCACATTATTGATAGTGCTTGAGTATGAAACAAAAGAGGCAAAACATCCAATTCGAAATCATCATGGAATCTGTGTATTTTGCAGATTTAAGCATTTTATTCATTTCCCAAGTTTAGTTTTCTGCCATAGAATGGATTGTCTACATTTGGATTTTCCTGAAAAACTGAAGTTCAATCTTAGGAATCATAGGGTATATATAATGCAGCCTAAAAGTTATCAGCATTTTTCAAATAAAGTCAAAAATTCAAATAGCTGCTTTTTCTCAGGTGGCATTCAACTCCTTCTAATCTGAAGACGTTAATTAATGCATTAACTTAAAATATCATGGATTACAAGGACTCTCAGCAATTTTGAAGAATAAACAACAATAAGAAAATAAGAAACGATCAAAGCCAACAATATTAGCAGTCTGTTTTCAGAATGCATTTTTAAGGTCTTTTTAAAAGCTAACAATAGACCCTCAACTCAGCAGGAAGCTCACAGCAAAGAATTGGGGGCATCTTTTTAGCTCAGAGTCACTTCAAGACAAATCCATGGCAAGTGTAGGTGAATGTCTTTAATGTCACGTGGGAAGTCAGAGAATCATATGAGAGAGCTGCTTTCTTAAATAACTTAAACCTAAGCTACATAGGGTTTAAACGATTTTTGTAAAATATAATTGTACATTTTGTATTTCTTACATACTTTTTTTTTGCTGACAATGACAATGCTTCTATGTACTACAAAGCTTCTCTGGGTTTTTTCACAGACAAATTTTGAGTTTTGTTCCTACCATACTTCCCAAGCTTGACTCACAGGTTGCCCTATACGCAACATGTTATAGTGGTCAGAGTTGGACACTACTAGCAAACAACTGTGCTGCTAGTGTGTGTGATAGTGATGTTCAATAATACCTCAAAAGACCACTTGTTAAGATTAGTTCATTTCCAGACACCGTACTGGTGACCTGATGCATCTTTTCTGAACTCCTTTCTCCTGAATAATCAAAAATGCGTGATATATAATCCATAATTAGACCAACTAATTTCAAATAAAACAGGTCTGTCAAAAGACTGTAGTGAGGTAGACTTTTTTTTTATTAAGATACACTTAATAGTGGTTCTTTTGTTTGTGCCAAGCTAAAACATTATAGCCTGCCTTTATTTTTACAGCTGGCAAATTTTCAGTTGTATTTGACTGGTAATCTATTCCCTTCAAACCTGGTATGCTGAACCTCTGCAAAACTTTATTGAATATTGGACGGTCCTGGTAATATCTGCATTTTTTTCTCCTTTCAGGCTCATTCTCCTCCAGGCTATTTGGGAGATCACTGTAAGTTCATTAGCTATTCCACAGCAGTGTTGGGATCTTGACTGTTTTAATGTATTTCAAATGAGTTGTCGCTCTGCCTCATTAAGCTCACACTCCCTCAAGATATGCCCTACTTTTTACAAGAAAGTTGGAACCAAGATGGGAGGTGGAGGTCTCATACAGCATGGTGTAAATTTCTAGTGATCCAGTTCTGGAGAAAAGACTTTGTACCCCACAATCCACTCACTTGGAAATCTTGTACAAATCTTTCATCTCTGCTAGGTGCTTCCAAAGGGAAAATCACCACAAGGAAAATTGATTTTGGGGTCAATGACCTCTGTGACAGCTACACGGTTTGACTTATCCATCTGTGCAGGAATTAACAGTGTATTCCACTCCTTCTTAGATTCGGCAGTCCAACACTGCCAGGCCCTGTTGTTTTTTTGAAACTATTATCCTTCACTCCCCCAACACTTAGCAATGCTGTAATTGATCAGGGTAAACCTCTTAAAAATATAATTCTACGAGTGAAAAAAATATGCTAGAAAAGACATTGTATAGAATCCAAAGATATCAGTTCAACTGATGTCCCATGAAGGATGCCAGCTTCTTCTACAGGCAAATGTTCCCTATGTGTTAATAAAGCAATTTTAGAAGATGTTGATTTATTCATACCCACACACACACAGAGAGAGAGTATTAGAAGCATGTACTTCTGTTTTAAAAGTGTCAAAAGAAATAATTCATATTTACATGGATATAGAACCAGGAACAAAATTTAGCTCTCCTTAGATAACTAAGAAAAATAAATAAATTTGGCAAATATTTTTTTAAAAATCATTTTTTCTTAAAATAAAAAAGTAGAAGAGAAAAACTTAATCAGATGGGGTGGGTACTTTTTTTCAGAGCTACCCATGTTATGTCTTGGAGGTGTAATTTATTTTAAAGTAATTTAAATTACAGTATTTAAATACAGTTAATATTTAATGTTTTTGGTAATTTTGTCATATTCCAACTTAGTCTTGTCATCTTAAAAAAACCAAATCAATTTTCAAGCACCTTTTGGGAGCCCACACGAAAATATTTTCGGTAGCCAAATCGGACAAGGAGAAGTTTCATTTCACTCTGGTCCAATTCACATGGCTGCTCCGCTCAGTTGTCACCACACTACAATGGATAACCTCTAAATCACAATTGCTACTTACTCTTCTAGATACAAGATAAGCACCAGATAGTCATTGGGAAGCAGGCATGTAAGTGACAAAATGTGCATAACTTTATCAAGCAAATGCTTCCATTTATGGTATCAAATTTTGGGATGGAGTATGGAATGAGTATGTGAGGCTGTGATGATAGGGGAACTTATTATAGACGCCACTGACTCCCGGGTAGAAAGAAGGCATTGTGTTCAAAATCCCAAGCTAAAGAATTTTGCTGGGTCATCACAAAGTGTGAATACTAAGAAAGTAGGTTAGTAACCTTCTAATATATTTCCAATTTCTTCCCATTATTACATTGTAATTTTCAAAGCCTTATATGGGACTTTTACAGTGAGACAATTAAAAATAAGAACACAAAGACAAACTGCCTTCCAAGACTACAAAATTATAGAACAATATATGATCTTTTTGGAAATAATATATGACAAGGATTGGGCAAGACTCTGGAAATCAACCATTATGAAAGGAAATGCCTTTTCATGAATAGATGTCCTTAGATCTTTTTCAAGCATGGGTAATGCACTGTTTGAAAAGTGAACATGCTTGGAATTAACTAAACGACCTTTGAAAACTTGCTTCAAAGGATTATTGTACAGTGACTAAGTCTAAATCCCAGTGTGCAATATTAGTTGATTAAGACAAATCTTTAAACAGGATAATTTCCATCAGATGGGCACCGAGACTGGCTAATGCAGTAATGCATAACTAAATGCATATACTTCCAATGAGTCATTAAATGTCATGTGGCATGCACACATGCATAAGTGAGAAAACCTTCGTACACATGTAATGGAACTGCAGAATAAGCATTTTTATTATTTTTACATCATGGCACCTTATTATGTGTTTTTGAATCCCAGTTCTGTCATTATTTATCAAGAAATACATCTGCTTTAGTGTTGTCTGATGAGTTCTATGTAACACTGGAATTTGTTATGGCTCCACAATCTTTAGAAGCAAAAGTATGAACTAGACCAAACACAGATGCGTCATGATCAAGAATTTCCTATTATTTTAAAATCAACTAGAAACCCCCAAAACTGCAGTAAAATCTGATGAAGTGATGTTAAGCAAGGCAACTTCCACCTACTATCTCTTTGCAGTAAATATCCAGGCATTCCAATTTGTGGAATTAAGTACATCATATAATGCATGTGTGTCTATATCTAAAAGAGAGAGAGACCAAGAAAAAATATCATCTCTCATGTCACACTGAATTTGGCTCTTGCTTTCTCTCTTTAATATTCAAAATCTCTATTTTCCTTGGTAGGATTCTTTTGTTTCTCTATGTAAATCAAGAACTTCCTTCCTTCCTTCCTTCCTTCCTTCCTTCCTTCCTTCCTTCCTTCCTTCCTTCCTTCCTTCCTTCCTTC
>JANHFL010001449.1:163736-179958 GCA_032468155.1 Oxyrhabdium leporinum
AAGGAAGGAAGGACGGAAGGAAGGAAGGAAGGAAGGAAGGAAGGAAGGAAGGAAGGAAGACAGATTTGTGACGCTTCTTGTCAGTTTCCCACGAGGACATTCAATGGAAAAACTGGCGGGAAGTCAGAAGCTGCTCCCACTCCCATCGCATGTATGGATGGACTCAGATACGTTGGCAATGAGTGCACTATTAGAAGTTCTTTAAAGATCAGGTTAGGAGCAGATAGTGACAAATAAAATCTATGTGGTTGCTAAGAGACAACAGTCACTCGATTATATATCCATCCATCTATCCATTCATCCAAACACCAGGAAAGTTTTCTTTGAGTGAAAAAAAAAGTCTCTGAAAATGGATCTACTGAAAATTAAATGTAGTTATCTAAAAAATGCTACATCGAAAATCAAGGATCTCAAATAAGGTTTTAAGAAGGACCAGCCAAAGCTTTGCATCATCCAAACTGAAGTGAAATGCGCTTCTCCTGTTTTACTGAACTGCAGCTAACAAACTAATATGCAGTGTATATCTAAGATTATCCTGGGTTTTAATATACACTGAAAATAAATTATTTTTTACTTTTTTGGTACATATCGTGTACCGAATTGCTGAAATACTTTTCAACGGGCATCATTATGTATCCTTCTCGTTATGTTTAACTGTATAAATATTTTTTTCCTAATTAAAACATATTCCTGAAGCCTAAATGTCAATTAATACATTATCCACAGAGAAAGCTGATGAATCTTCCATGGGGCATTGAAACGCAGCCTAAACAAAAGAATTCCATCTCTGTTTGTAATAAGAAAAATGAGAAACAGAAAAACAAGATGAGGACACAGGGGTTTCAACAGTTGATAGCAATTAAAGTCATTTTCATATTCAGCTGATGCACGTAGGAGGTCCAAAGTTTGTTCCCGACATTTTGACTTAAAGCATCTCAAAATGATTGATTTTGGAAAATCCATACCAAATACAGTATGTATGGCCAGTCACATAACTGAGGTGTCCAATCTTGAAGCAGCAAAAGGATCTCCCCCTCCTCTCCACCCCCCACCCCCCTGTGATAGCACAAGAAGAAAAGGACAAATATCTACTGCATTCAGCATTAGAGGCTGGAAGGTGCCAGAATCTACTTTTGCAGCCATTATTAGTATTTGTTTTTGTTTTTGTTTTCATAATAAACAACATGTTCTACCAGTTCGAGGAGAATAGGGGCTGGTCTTGGGGTGGGTGTTAAAAAAAAGAATAAGAGAGTGGTCATAGCAGTGCCACCCATTTGGCCAACTAAATAGAACAAATGAGGGAGGGCTTTGGACTCTTGTCTTTTTGAATTTTTTTCTTCACAATGCTTCTGAAAACGGGCAGCCATTTTGAAATGGTAGTTACATTTGAAATTTTCTGGATGGATGTTCTGGCTCAAAGGAATCAAGGGTATGACCACTCCAAAAATATCAATTTCTTAGGCAGAAAAGAAGTAAGGCTGCTCTGAAGTACCATTTTTAGCTTCTCAGGATAGCTTCTATCAGCTGGTTGCCTTTTTTGAGGGGAAGGTGGACATATTTTTAAGCAAAGTTCTAGACTTTATTACTAAAGAGTGGCTATGTGGGGCCCAGCAATATTCTTGGAAATACCTTCTAAGCCCCTTGGAATTGGAAATAACCCTGTAGAAATGCAATAAGCCCTAGTGTGTCAGGTACCTACAGAGATATTAGCGAATACACCAATGGGGATCAGGTGTTTTTGCCATAACACAGAGAACATGAAAAGCTCTCATATGTCTGAGAAGGTTAGGAACACTCTTCATTTCAATGATGTAGAAGACTGACTTGCTTTCACTGTATTTGTATCACAGGAGTGCTTAAAGAGTCTTAAATATCAATGTAAGCAATGTCAGAATACAAGTTTGCTCTGTAAATCAAGATGATGGATGGAAGGATGGATGGACGAACGGACAGATGGATGGATGAATGGATACAGACAGACAGACAGACAGACAATAAAGGAGTAAAACATTTTTTGCCTAAGGAGCTATTCTTCAGAAGGACCTGATTATTTAAAAACATTTTTGATCCACACTATTACTATACACATTCTCCTTTGGCAAAGTTTTAGAAAAAAATAATTGAATCTACTCAAAGAGCTTCTTTCCTGTTGTTGCTTTTTTATCACTTGCATGGCTACCCTAGTTACAAAGTTTAAAATAACAGCAATGAATCAGAGCTTGAGGGCATCTTAATAGGTAGCAATGTTCTTAGCATGCCTATCAAAAGCTTTGCTGCAAATGACTGGTGCTCTTTTCTATCTGGAGGACCCAGACGAAAAAGAAAACCTAAGGAATAGACAGATTCATGACTGTAATGATAAAGAGACTAATGATAATTGAAATGCTTCTAAACAACACACTATTTTCATGGGAATACAGGATGTGTGTGTGTGTGTGTGTGTGTGTATGTGTGTGTATATATATATATATATATATATATATATAGGGCATGTGGGTTTATGGTGATGTCTGAGCTTAGTTGTTTTCTTGCAGATGGTTCATTACCCAAATTAGATCCAGAATTAGTCAAAGAATCCATGACCACATTGCTCCACAATACACCTGATTTAACTAAATACATGATGATTGAAATACCCAGGATTGTGGATCTCATAAACCTTTCCCTAACCCAGGGGTGGCAAATTCACATCATCACAGCAACGTCATGTGCCTATTGGGACTTTTTCCCCCTTCACTAAACTAAGCATGGGTGTGGCCAGCGCATGATGCATCCAGCCCGTGGGCCAGGAGTTTGACAGCCCTGACCTAACCACGTGCTTCCAATTTGATGGACAAACTTACTAACAAATGCAAGGTACACCTATGGGTTTGCCTCTCTCAGGACTTATGGTGGGAGTCATTATGCAATGTTTAAAAGTCATAGCACTTCCACAAATACAATCCAAAATATGAATCAGATATGCAGACACCTTCACTACAGGAAAAAAAGACCAATTCGAGCAGCGGTCCCCAACCTTTGGGGCTTGGCAGCCTGGCTGTGGGGGGAAGGAAACTGGGCTGTGTGAACGGCAGGCTGGTGCATGTGCATCCACACAGCCCTTGCATGACTGGCACAAAGTTCATGAAAATAAGTCTCTTTCTGACTTTTTCTATAGGCTCAATGCTCTCACATGGAGATCAATGAACATGGATACCAATACAGTCTTCATTCACTGGTGATGCATCCCAGTTTTCATACAACCATCCCTGCTGCCAGAATCACCTGGAGTATGCCCCATGCTTGCCTTAGTCCAACCTTTAGTATTGACATATAGAAAAGTAGAAAAGAACGCTAACCAAATCCTAAGTAAAAAAGTTAGTACAATACCTGCTTGACTCATAGGTATTTTGTTCCTCAATTCTCCATATGTATGAAGGCCAAGTTATTTAAAATCATAAACGATTCTTTGCTCGAAGAACAGCTCTGACTTTAAAATGCAGGTGTTCTGATTTTAAAGACAACAGCAGGAGAACATTATTATATTATGAAGCAATTTTATGTATGACAATAGAGAGGAAAAGGCACTCCAGGGTCTGAATTACTGGATAATAAATTATGCCAAAATGCTCTCAGCCTAAAATGTATATTATGATAGCAACCATTACTTTCTCTGCTTTTAATACTCTACCTGTTTAATGCAAGACTAATGAAGTAAGGCAATAATCTTATGTCCTCAAAAGCAAAATTTGGATCACCAGTTTACAGTCGATTAGTGTATTAGAGTTAGAAAAGAAAGGATTCTATTTACTTCTGAATAGATTTTGCTATAAGGTTGCATTCTTGATTCATGACCATTGTTTGTTAGAATTGGCTTGCATCTTCACAATTATATGCCAAGGATCCCCTCTCACTTTATCAGTGCAGCAATAACCATGCAACCCTGTAGGCTGGATTGAGGGAAACAGATTTAAAGTCACCAAGTTAATTCTGTGTATATACAAAATCAACATCCTGCCTCTCCGCCCCCCCTCCCGAGATTTGTACCTGCAGAAGGATGTTCCTGAAGGCCTTCTTTGCCTAACAAAGCAGCTTATTGTGGTGATTTTTAAAAGTGTTTAAAATCCGTATTTGACTTGCTATTTAACAGTCCAAAAACTGGATGGTTATACTACTTCAGGGCTATATATTTGAAACATGAATCTTTTGAAGTTAGGCTATAAACAATGGCATCCTTGAAAAATATTACATATTGGAAAACAATTTGTTTGCCCTAGGTTGAACAGCTTCATCCTGGAGAGTCTACCCACATGGTTACTACGAGTCAAGGTCAACTTCATGACACATAATTAACAGAGGAGCTATTTAAAATGAATAGAGGGTCCCCAAACTTTCTGTTCTCCTTGAATAAGGCCAGCTGAGTTTTTATGGTATAGAGCATAAGTAATTTATTGTTACGCTGTAAATTCTGATTGGCTTCAAGATTTTGGTGTCTATATGGTTACTAGTTCCATAACTCTGTGGCTCTTATGTACATGAAACAAACTGGCAGATGCGTATCCTGACCAACATTCAAAGATCGATACTCGTAATGTATTAAGGTTTCTCTTATAGCAAGTTCTATGCTTGGGGAGATTTGGATAAAATCACAGCTTTACAATCGTATCATATGGGGCCCTTGGTGTTCTTTGAGCTCGATTGTTTTCTTGCAGATATTTCATTACCAAATTAGGTAAACTCAGAGGGTAGTCGGTGTTTGCTCTCATTTTATATATTAGCGGCTTGCTCTGTGAGTGCTGATGGCAGTAATCTTTGTGGTTTCAAGCTGTTGTTTACTGTCAGCTTGTTTGTCTGAATTAGTAGTTCCTTGATTGGGGGTTTACTTCTTGATTGTTGTTCTAATGTGAATCTTGGTGTTAATCTCTGCTCATCTGGGTGTTGGTTCTGGTGAGAAGGTATTTTGGTCTTTTTGTTTCCTTTTTGGCTTTTTGATTGTCTCTTTTGAATGATATGTAATATTGTTGTAAGTTAAATTATATGTCATCTTATCATAAGGAGAAATTTCCTGACAGAATCAATGGAACAACTTGCCTCCAGACATTGGAGATTTTTAAAAACAAGATTGGACAACATTTTTTTCTGAAATGATATATGGTTTTCTACTCGAGCAGGGGGTTGAAGTAGAAGTCTTCCAAGGTCCCTTCCAATTCTGATGTTCTGTTCTAAAGTTAAATGGTATGCAATCTTATCATAGGTTGTATGCGTGTGTGAAATAAAACCCTTAACTTTTGATAAAATCTGAATGTATGGGGATCTATAGTCAGTGCAAATGACAGTATTTTTCATCTGTTGGAAAAGGAATCCAGTCTTAGATAAAAAAAGCAAAATTCTATTCTTGATGGCAAAAAAATAAACATTGAAGATGTAACAAAATCTTCAGAGAGCTTTTTTCTTCTCAGGAATGCAGGTGGTTAGATACGGAGTTGCAACAGAGTTGTGTGTTTAAATTTTGTAAAAAGATCTTGGCCTACAAGATTTAATTAATCAGATGCCTGTACAAATAATGTTTCCTACTTTTATAAGGCATTTTGGCCATGTTTGCGGCATAACGCTGCTAAAGTTCTACCTTTCGTGCCTCTCTCCTCTTTCAACACATGCCTATTATAAATATCCAAAATTCCATTTTGGCAGTTCTCCCATTTGTTCCAGTCAAAGAGATTTTGTTCAGTTTCATCCATCAGATGTCATATGCCTTCTCCCCCACCTCCAGCCCCTTTGTAACCATAACATCCTCAACAAACTTTCAATATAGCAATGGAAAGCTTCAACTTATCCACCTTAGAATTGTGATATTTCTGTTTTATTACCATACAAGTTCTTTCCTTATTCTCCTTCTCTTCCTCCTGCCTACCATCAAACCCTCCCTCTGTCTCTCTTTGGAAGTACCATTAAATCTATAACAGGTTAGCCCCTCCAGGTAATTCTTATTTGAGTCAGTTACAAGTCAGTGGAATGGAATGGAGTACAGAGACAGGACTCTTGAAAATGGTGGGTTTATTTATCCCTCATTTATCAGAGCCAAGAATTGCAAACCTCCGGGGGAATTAAACAGTTCCATAGTGTTTAGCAAGGAAGAAAGAGAATAATAATTCCCTCTTCCACCCATGATCTCCATTTTAATAGGCAGTCTTTAGAATTATTGGGATCAAACTGGAAAAATACAACCCCATGTTGTGGCCAGATAGCCATCAGATCGTTTAAGTAAAGTTACAACAATGCAAATTAATACACACAAAAAGATGGAATGCATAAAGAAAACATTGTTTAAATTGTTGACATCCTTAAAATATAGAGCAACCACACACTGCAAGGTATCTTTTAGAAACATACTGCAATAATTAGAAGCAGACAGCTAGTGTTAAGCTGCTTCCCAGGGTTGAGCTTACAGCTAGGGTGGGCAATTAGAGGTCTGAATGCTGCATTGACACTCATTTTCTTCGGGACATTTGCAGCTCTCTGCAAACACAGCTATTTAAAATCAGTTATATAAGTAGTCCTCCATTTACAACAGTTTATTTAGTGGCCATTCAAAGTTACAACCGCACTGGAAAAAGTGACTTATGACCGTGTTTCACATTTACGATCTTTGCAACATCCCCATGGTCACATGATCCAAATCTGGATGCTTGTCAACTGGTTCATACTTATGACTGTAGCAGCGTCCTGAAATCATGTGATTACCCTTTACAACCTTCTGACAAGCAAAGTCAATGGGAAAGCCAGATTCACTTAACAACCAAGTTACTAACAACTGCAGTGATTCACTTAACAACTGTGGCAAGAAAAGTCTTAAAACTCAATGAATGTTGCATTTAGCAACAGAAATGTTAGGCTTATTTATGGTCATAAGTCAAGGACTAGAAGTAGTTTCCCAATCATTCTCAAAATTGGGGAACACTAAAAAAAATGCAGTGCCATTTTGACTTACTTAAAAAAACAAGAAACACCTCCTCTAACTTCTTCCCAATTCAGAGAAAAATTGTATGTGATTCATTGTTATAGAGTTTGCATGTTGCAAAGTATTACCTATTTATATGGGTGAGAGCACTTAATTCACCAATCAAAATCAATGCAAATATAAAAGACATAATTTAGACATGATCATGACATTTCCTTAACTGAACTGTGCATGTCATCTATCTACTGATTTTATATGAAACTATTTAATGCATTTTTGGTCCATCAGACCTCTAAGCCATTTACATCTTAATACTGAGATATGCAGTAACAAGTAACAATGATTATAGTTAATATAGCTGTGTCAATTATTAACATGCAAAGTAGATTCTTTCCAAGAAGGACTGAAGTTAATGCACTTCAGAATTAATGTCTTCAGAAGTTGTGGGTGCTTCATCACTGGAAGCTTTCGAGAGAGACTGGACAGCCATCTGCTCGGCCCCTTAACCTCAGCCCAAGGCCCACGGATAAGCTGATCCAGTGAGGGCTGGAAGTTCTGTCCCTCTGGGTGCCTGGAGATATTTCCAGTGCACTTGCTAGCCCCAGCCCTGCCCACAGCGCTAATCAACCTTGCAGCTGCCCCCCCACCCCCGGTTCCACAGCTCACCTTCTGGCTATGGAGCCACTGGCAACCACGGTTTGCGCTCCACCAGGCCTGGAGCTCAGGTGTTGCTTAGGCTCCTGCTACAATGAGGCAGAAAGTCATGCAGCCCATCGGAATCAGCTCACCACCACCACCTCTATCCGGCTGCTGCTGCTTGAGAAAAGGACAGGCAATTGTGGAAGATTATGGGAAGTGCGTACTTATGGTAAGAAGCAAAGTGCTGCCTGTCCTTTTCAAGCGATAAAATGTCTGTCTCTCTGTGTGTGTATGTGTGTGTGTGTGTGTGTGTGTGTGTGAGAGAGAGAGAGAGAGAGAGAACGGAGGAGAGTAGCAAGAATTGCAGGCAACGCTGTTTGAAAGTGTTTCCTCTCCACTGTTTTTCGGTCTCTCTCTCTCTCTCTCTCTCTCTCTCTGTGTCTCACACACACACACAAATGCACATTTGATGAAAATGGCAATGGGACTGTTTCTCTCTGCCCCCTTTTCCAGCTGCTGAATCATGGGGATGAGCCTAGCTTTTCTGCCCATTGCAGCTAGGAATCTCAAAGCTGAGAATGAATGTTTGTGCTATAACCAGCCCCTAGATCGGCCTCTTGCAAGGCCCATCTCTCGAGGAGCCCAGCCGAACTTTTGTGCACCACTCGCTGAGGCAGAGGGTGGGGCTGGAACTAGCAGGTGTCCAAGTTAAGTGCCTGAAGGACCCCATCCCACTGTCAGAAGTCCTGGTGCCTCAGTGAGTATAACTTCGGCCAGGCTCTTCAGAAGATGACAGAGTTTGCAGACCACCTGCCTATCTAGTGCCCAGATTGGCGGCAACACAAGCATTCATTGCCTTTATTTGAGATTCCTAGCTGCAATGGGCAGCAAAGCTAGGTTCGTCCCCCTGATCCAGCAGCTGGAAAAGGGGGTGGAGAAACAGTCCCATTTCCAAGGAATGTGCAGGTCAGAGGGGGAGAAAGAAATTCCAACTTCAGCCTCCTGGTGCGGAGCAAGGCTTTGGACAAAGGCTGGAGGGAAGGGCCCCTGGCTCGCTTACGCTCTCTCCATCCCCAGTCTAACTTGATTGCAGGCAGAGCCACACTGCCCTTTCCAAGCCCGCTGTCAGTGAAGCTGGGTGCTGGTGAGAGCTGGATTTTTGCCTAGCTTTGTCCAGCTGTCGGGGGAAAATGGATGGGGACCTGGGGAGGAAGCCATTTTCCCCCAAACAGCTGGACAAAGTTATGCAAAAAGCCAGCCCTCACCGGCACCCAGCTTAACCAACAGCGGGCTTGAAAAAGGAAATGTGACTCCGCTTGCAATTAAGCTAGACTGGGAAGGGGGAGCATGAGCGAGCACTGAGGAGACCGCAGGAGGAAAGAACGAGGCAAAGGGGCGATTGAGGTCATCCACAGCCCCTTCTTTCGGAGGGCTCTAAGTGACTCCCCACCGGCTTCTCTGCCTCTCCTTTCACCCCATTAGCGAGTGGGTGGGCTTTATTGCATTCCAGGTTCATGCTACAAGGTTTGTTGTGCTGTTAGAAGGGCGCTGTCCTGAAGCCTCCCTGACGCTTGGTTTGGGGTGGGCAGTTCCTGGCAGGTCCAGATATGGTGGGCGGGCAGGCGGGTAGAACAGCTGCATGGCTTGAGTTGCAGGGAGTTGAGCAGCATTTAGGTGTCTCAGATGCCTGCAGTATATCTGGCTTCCAATGCAGGTGAGGCCCAGAAAGGAAGTGCTATGAGGGAGCCCATTTCTCACATTGGCCCTGCAGGGGTCGCCCATGCAGAGGCCGGGCCTCAGGAAACCACCCTGAACAGGCGCCAACCTGGACGTGGGGAAGGGTCAGTCTCCTTACCTGGTTGCCTGCCCTCCACCATTTTCATCAGATGTGTGTGTGTATGACAGAGAGAGAGAGAAAGAGAAATGGTGGAGAGGAAACTCTTTCAAACAGTGTTGCCTGCAATTCCTGTTACTCCCCTCTATAATTTATTTTTCTCTCTCATTCTCTCTCTCCCATACATAGACATTTGATCGCTTGAAAGGGACAGGCTGCACTTTGTTTCTATTGTAAGCACGTGCTTCCCACTATCTTCCACAATTGCCTGTCCTTTTCTGAAGCAGCAGCAGCAGCTGTGTAGAGGCATTGGGAGAACTGGTTCTGATAGGCCACATGGCTTTCTGCCTCATTGTAGCAGGAGCCTAAGCAACACTCGAGCTCCAAGCCTGGCGGAGTACAAACTGTGGGTGCCACTTGCTCCATAGCCACAAGGTGAGCTGCAGAAAAGAGCTGGGCTGCAAGGTTGCCTAGCACTGTGGGCAGGGCTGAGGCTAGCAAGAGTGCATTGGAAATATCTCCAGGCACCCAGACAGAAAGAATTCCGGTCCTCGCTTGATCAGCTGATCGGCAGGCTGCGGTTAAAGGGCACAGCAGCCTTGAGCTGACCAGGGAAGGGAAGGGCTGCCTCCTGTGCTGGTCATGCCCCCCCCCTTCACTAGGGCTTATTACACAGTAAAACCAAAAAAACATGGACTATTTGGCATAAAGCATAAATAAGGATAGGCTGAATGTATCTGTGGTAATGTCTTTTTAATTTCTTTTGGTTGGGCTTTTATCTGGTTTATGCTGAAATTATATTGATATATGATTTAAATGGTGATTTGATCTGTAATTCATAATCTGAAATTTGCACACGGTCCCCGTCCTAATAGCAGTGGTGAGCAAGTGTTTTTACTGACAGACACACTGTCTCGTTCTTTTTTATAGATGCCACAACCATGCAAAACCAATTGGAAAGCATATCAGCACATATTTTGCAGCTATTTACAAATGTTTTTTGAGAATACCTAACATTTGCAATCAGGGAAACAGAGCATAAAATCCCAATCTGTGCTTTTTGTATTCATGCATGCTACAGATAAATATTTTTTAAGGCAGAAAACTTCCAACTGTAAATTCCTCTTCCCTATAATGGACATTCTTCAGGGAATTATTCCCCCTGGGACAAGAGACAGAGCCAAATTCTAGATTGCCTCCTTCAAAGAAGTGTTTTTCCAGACTGGCCAGAAAAAAACTGAACATCTTCATCCCATTTACATAAAAAAAAAACCCAGTGCCAAATACGGAGGTCTTGAAAGCATCTGCCAGGGTAGATGAAAATATATGATTTTTAAAAAAACCATCAAAACCTCAGTTCTGTTTTATCATTTTTGGTAGATTAAGTGGTTTAAAAGAAAAATTCAAATTCCATACCCAGAAATATATTAAGGTTAATAGTTAAATTTGAATCTGACTGAACAAACTGGTTTTGATATTGTTTTATAACTTACTTCTAAGACTAAGCATTGTAATTCAATGATTGTGTCGTGAGATTTTTTTTAAAGAAAGATGCTGTTTAAAGAATGTAACACCAATCACATCAACAATCCCTTCTTCCCGTTTCACCTCCTCTTTCATGGCTGAATGCAGAACAACTTTCCCTGGTTTATTTAATCACAGCTTTTCTGTGATATCTGAATTAGGATATTATGATTTAATATAGTTTCATGATCCTCAATTATGAAAGGCTAATGCTTTGAACTGGGGTTAGAGTTAAAATGTATGTGTTTGAACTGTAGTACTGGATATATTTTTTTGAGAATTCGTTGAATGAGAAAAAAATGGCAAGCACAAATCTTCAGCCCCAGATGAAGTTCAAGCAGACTGTTCCCTAAAGCTAAAACTTAAATAACTTTAGCACATAATGCAAAGGCAGAAGAAGATCCCAGTGCTTGAAACAATTGAAGGCAATAAAAATAAAAAGAAAGAAAAATAAAAAAGAAAATAAATGCCTAGATGAGCTTACAAAACATATTGTAGTTGCTTTATAATTTAATTATAATATTCATTTTTAATTCTTATTTTAAACATGTTTTGTACTTTCATTCATATTGAAGGTCCATACAGTACATTTAGATAATAGAGGTTAGATAATTTTACTTTTTCAGCTTATACTGCCTTTGTCCCAAAGATTTGCATCCTACAATGAAACAATTCCTCAAATTGTCTAGAATACAGTCCTAGAAAAGCTTGGTTTTGAAATCTTGTATAGAATAAGTATAAACAAATGTATAATAACATCCAAATATAATTAAGTTATAATGGCAGGTCAGGATTCCTGGATCTTGAATTTACAGTCTGTAATAAGCCTTGTCTTTATCACACCAAAAGATAAGAAAGAAGACTTTGCTTGGACTCATTCCAGATTGTATTTATACCGTAGAGCTAAATCAGTCTTTTAAGGTCATGTGTGAAATAGTCACTACATTTCAAGTTACTTATTTAACTCTATACTGTCCCTGACCTCAGTCTTTTTGACATTAATTAAATTCAGAATATTTATGGAGGGAGCTATGTTAGGAAGGCTAGGGAAATTATCTTCAACCCTGTTTTTGTCACATGCACTTGTACTACATTGAACTGTACTCAGTCTTCTATGAAGTGATACTCCTGTTTTCTAGTGGGAAGGGAAGGGATGGGATCCAGCCAGTATTCCACTCTTTCATAATTGTCCTTTCCTTACCATATTTTGTTTTCAAAATGATGGACAAGATTAAATGACCACTCTGTGGGGGAGCAATGGGATAGAGGAGGCTGGCAAGGCAGGAGATTTCTGCAAGATCATCCTGGGGATACAAAGATGTTCCACCAGTCTTAGATCAACACAGTTCTTGCATGTGGAAGGAGTTCAAGGGATGAAGAAACTGTTAGATATTTCAAAGTCTGGAGGATGTTAGAAGATGTTAGAGGGAGTGAGAAAATGTATCCATGTGATTAAGCAACAATCTTGTCTTTGACTTTTGTCTGAAAATATGAAGCAAAGAAAGACGTTTAAAACAAAATCTTGGCCTTACAAATAATTGGAAAAATTCATTCACAGGCTTATGACTAATTCTGAGTTAATCTAGTGGAATAAACTGTAGACATACTGTATATTATAAAGTCTACAGACATATACATAAAGACATGCTGAAAAATAATCTCAGTTCCAGTTAGCAACCACAAAATGAGTCCTTGCTTGTGAACGTAAACAAGCTAAATATCCCTAAATATTAATTGTTTGTCCCAAATCAGCCTTTCGAAGCCTGGTGCCCTCCAGATGTGTTGGACCATCTCTCATTATTCTCGGCAACTTTTCTAAGTTATGGGAATTGAAGTTCAACACATCTGGAGTGTATATTGTTTTCCCCAAAGAACAATAGTTTTTGTTTTGTTTTCAAAAACAAAACATCATCTTATTTATTCCAGGATAACATGATAGCTATAATGTAATAGGTTCAGACATATGACACTGTTTATTTGACGTTCTAAAGCACACCTCTCTGCCTAGTATTACTGGACAGGCAGAAACTATGGATAATAGTCAGTCCTTCAAATTCCACTGTGTGATTCCTGTAAAGCAGGGGTGTCAAACTTGATTTCATTGAGGGCTGCATCATGGTTATGTTTGACCTCAGGGTAGCCGAGTTGGGGATGGCGAGGGTGGGCATGGACAGCTTGACGTCACTTGTATCCGGGGTGCCTGTTGTAATCCTAGCGCTCTGTCAGTGAAAACGGGGTCGCGAGCTCCATTTTCGGCTGGGATGGCCTCCTGCAACTCTTTGCCAGCGAAAATGCAGCTCGGGAGGGCCACACATGGTCCTTGCAGGCTCCTTTTTCCACTGGCAAAGACACCATGGGCTGGTCCTTTGCTGTTTCCAGGATGGCTCCGCAGGCCAGATCTAAGCACCCTGCAGTCCGGATCCAGCCCGCAGGACTTGAGTTTGACATCCCTGCTGTAAAGGAACATGCCAGACTGTCTTGAGCTGTAGCACACTGCTGCCCATTATAATAATTAAAAAAAAAAGACTTAGAATTTAGTTAACTATAAAATTAGCTTAGTCTAGCAATGAATTTCAAACATGGAAGTAAAATTCACACATATAAAGGTAGGATGATAAAGACAAGTGAAAATAAAGCCTGTCCTAAAGAAGGAAAAAAATAGCTTAGAAAGGTAAGAAGTATTTTACTTCAGAGTCTCACATCACCAATTTCCAACTATTTTTCTTGAGATTCTACAATCTCCCTTTCTCTTAGGGATAATTTGCTGTTGATCAGAAATATAATAATGGTTTCAACTGTTACTTGAGTAAATCACAAATGTTCCTCCTGCTACCAAATAACAACTACTAAATTCAACCGAAGGGAAAGTCATTTTAGGAATCCTTTTTGGAGTCTTAATTAAACCTGTTACCAACTTCTCAGCCTCTTGCCTAAGATAAAGCAAGTTATCATTTACAAAGGAACAAGTTTTGCTATCAAAACTTACACATCCTCAACTGTTATTTCGAGGGGTTTCTCCCTCAGCTAGTCTCCCTTAGGGGTTATAAACCAAAAAGTAATCTTTCCTGCCAACTGCAGATGTTGAAGTTAAATCCAGCACTTCTGGAGGGCACCAGCCTGGAGAACACTCAGTAAGAGCTTACTGAGAGAAAAAATACTCACCGATAAATACACGTGCACAAACACACAAAGAAATAATTTTCTGATCAGCAGTTCTAGCACTAAATCCCCAAGGCTGGTCTTTCAAAGTCTTTAGAGTAATTCAACATATAATTTAGTAGGTCAGAGCTGTTGATTGAGGTTCCCACTGACAGACATGTGTATATATTGTGGTATAGGCATGCCTCTTTTCATATAACATTCAAGCTTGGTGAAAATATTCTATATTATTCCAGGAAATCTTACTGGCAGCAGATCTATCAACGTACTAAAAAAGTTGAGGCAAGACAAGAGTTTCTAGAAACCTGAAGGTTCTATTAAAAAAAATAACTTCATGTTACAGTATGTTCCTGATTATATTTACTGAAAGATAAACTCCTTTGTGATTAACAGAATTTACTACCAGAATTCTTTATGTACAATTATTAATCACAAATTCTGTAATCAAATTATGCAAGTATGTGAAAATCTGTTCCAACGAAGAGATTCCAAATACACCACAAAATACAAATCAAGGTTTATTGTGAACAGGTTGGTGATGTACTGGGGACAAGCATCCTGCCAATCACATTTGATCAAGATGTCACTGAATTCAGATCCAGTGGATTATTTTTTTCCCCAATGAATTAACAGACGAGAAAAAAGTAAACATAATCAATAATTATGGCTAAGACAAAGAATATTAGACTTCGCCACCATCACGACAAAGACATCACAGGACAGTTAATGTGCGAAACAGCTGTGTCTATAGCCTTAGAAAATGTGGATGTAGACCTCATAAAGATGCAGTAACACTTAGCAATACCATTTAAACTTATATACTGCTTTACAGTGCTTTACAGCACTCTCTTAAGTGATTTACAGTCAGCATATTGCCCCAACAATCTGGGTCCTCATTTTACCAACCTCGGAAAGATGGAAGACCGAGTCAACCTTCAGCCTAACAGGATCTAACTGTTGGCAGTGAGCAGAGTTAGCCTGAAATACTGCAATCTAACCACTGTATCATCATCTGCTGTGTTATTTAAGACAGGAAATCTCTCCACAAGAAATTGATACTGGGATTTCTGGGTTGGGAAAGCATCTTAAGGAGGTATCGTACCTTCTGTTGGATTGATCTTTAAGCATAGTGAAATGACTAGGCTTTGCTATAGGTGTTACACATTTATGTCCCTAGAAGTTATTAATGAATTGGTGTATCAGCTACATCAGTTGCAGGAAGAGATATATGATGCTCTAAAGTGAAGGGAGAAGATCCTTAGGTTTCTTCTGCTAAAGAGCAGAGTACTAGTAGCTTTTAGCATGCATATCCAGGACATAATATTTCAACTGGGGGGGGGCAGGGATCTTCTGAACAACCTTCAAGTATATGTAGCAATTTATATGTCAAGAATTTGAGAAAATTGAACGACAAATGGGTCAATGGAACGCTTAGTAGGGTGGCTTTTAGGCTGAATTGTAGCTTCTTTCCTGGTGCCTAATAAATTATCACCTCTGAAGAAACAGCATTTATTGCTTAAATTCCATTTCCAGAAAATGTATTCCCTAGAAATTAATAATCATTGCGGTAATGCTAAATCTCATAATACTTATTTCTTGTCCGCCTACACAAGCTAAAAAAGAGAAATTTTTCCAACCGTATCTTAGAAATCAATGTAAATATTATCAAGGGATAAATTGTTGAATATATAGATTTTAATTTCTCACTCAGCCTCCATCTCAAATATAATTTATCCCAAAGGATAATTACCATGTAATGATCTCTTTTTTCCTGTGTATATATTTAGTTCAAATATAACATAAACCATTACAAAAACAAAGTGATTATGTGCTAGTAAAAATAATCTAAATAAACCCTCGTCTAATATCCCCATAGCAGGCTGCAAAAGAAAGATACAATTCACTAGCTCCCAAGTAGATTATTCCCTAAGCATGGAACATAGTGGAATAGTATTTGGAGAAGAGACAGACAACTTGTGGATAAAGTAAGCAAATAGACAGACAAACACCACGCACTACACACACATATAATCATTTTCTAGCCTTTTAAGGCAGCAGGGATGACAGACAGAAAGACAGACAGATAGACAGACAGATATCATATCACCAGGAGATGAGATTAAATATTT
>JANHFL010001449.1:180248-191006 GCA_032468155.1 Oxyrhabdium leporinum
GACAGACAGACAGACAGACAGACAGACAGACAGACAGACAGACAGATATCATATCACCAGGAGATGAGATTAAATATTTTCAGTCTTTTTTTGGGGGGGGGGGTATTTGGAGGATTTAAAGGATAACTATATATTTAAAAAAATCTCTGTTTTGCTAATATTTTAATGTATTCTTTCTACAACGTATCAGGAAGTTATAATGAATTTGCCACCAATTTTTATGATGCATTTGAGCTGAGGGATGTCTGTCTCTGACTTCAATAATTGTATTTTTTGGGGAAAGAAAAATAACAATAACAAATTCAAACGGGGAGAAACAAGTTGCAGTACATTTTCTACAGCTTTTCATTAAATCTAATCCCTGAGGAACAAGATTAAGATAGGATATGGACATCATCTTTCAGAGGTGAAGCAATATATTTTTATTGGACAGACTTTTGAAGACCTGGTGTCTTTTTTTTAGCTGTCGTCTTGAATTTAAGTATAATTTGTTATTACTGCTATCGTCTATTTTCCTTTATATTTTTAAGTGCATTTTTCTATTAGTCTTTGATATCAGAGCACATCTCACAATCTGTCTCTCTTTATATAATAGAATGAGAAAATATCAAAACATGTGCTTAGCAGCAACAGAGTAAACAGTGAGGATCGCCAAGTGAAGCATATGTTAGCCCTGAAAATAATAGCAACATTATGCACTAACAAAGAAGAAAAAAATGTATTGTGGGATTCTTTCATAAAGAACTGAGTCCCAGCTATCTTATGAAAACAGGAAGGCATTTCTTTCAAACCACACCTCTGGTTCACATTATCTTTGTATCTTACCCAGCTTAAACAAACTGTATCACAACTTCAAATAATTCTCATCATATACCCAGCCTGTTTCTTCACAGGGATCAACACTAATTCATATTATAGACAAATTATTTATTGTTTAATATCAGTGCCTACTAACAATGTTCTACCACACATGTACAAAAGTACTAAAAACTGGAATTTGTTTCCATGTCCAGATGGAGCAAACATCTCAGACAATGATTAAAACATTAAAAGAGACTCAGGAATTTATATAAAGACGCTGGCTAGAATCACACATTTTGCTATGCCCTGCCTTGCTTAATAAAACACAATTGGATGTACTAAATTATAAATCTCGATTTACAAATCATAGTCATTGGGTTTGCATACTATGCTACATTTGTTGCTTAACCTTGGTTTGTTTCCTAACCCATAACTGACTGCATTCACACACTGTGATAAACGACAGAGCAAAGTTAACAAAATTCATTGACTTAAACCAAAGCAAACAACCTCATCACGCTATCAGGTTTCACAGAACCAATTTGCTGTAGTGGCTAAGGCACCAGGCTAGAAAATTGAGAAACTGTATGTTCTAGTCCCACCTTAGGCACAAAGCTACGTGGACAACCCTGGGTCAGTCAGTATCTGTCAGCCCTAGAAGAGTAGCAAGGGCAAGCCATTTCTGAAAAACTTTCCAAGAAAATTACAGGGATTAGATGAAACACTCATCAGAAATCAAAGCTGACTGATAGGCACAAAAAAGAAGCACACAAACAAAAGATGTATGAACCCTGTCACTGCCAGTCCTCCTCTTTATTTTTGTTCACAGTTAGATGCTTTATATCCTCTTAAATAGACTCCTGATAATGATATTCAGGTAAACCTGAAGGAGGTTCCATTAGCAATGCTAAAATTCTTCTTTATTGCTACTTTTCACATGGAAACTGAAGGGTAGCAAATAAGAATTAAAAAACACACCAGGATTTGGTTAGTCCAAGGTGACTTGGGAACTCCAGGCCCTCTGTAATTTATTGCATTTTACTTCAGATAATTTATGGGAATGAACGTACTCACAAAAATCCCAAGAGGTCTTTTCAAGGTCTAGGTCATATTGTAACCTAACCATATCATTCTATTTCTAAAGCTTTATCATGCCAAGTCAGGTCATTAAACTATTCAGTTAAGTTTTAATAACAGCAACCCTCATTCACAGGTTTTCTCAGTCGAAAGATTCTCTCTATGATTCCTTCAAATAAGAATTGTTTATTTATATATAGCAATAGCCACATACAATATCTGTGCTTTAAAAAGCAGGAAGTAAAAGACTGAAAAGTTCTCAATTTTGTCTTCCCCTTCTTTTGAAGCTCTGAGATTTGGTGTGTGCATGATTTGGAAACCAGGTCCTATTCCAGATATTAAAATTAGAGTGCTTTATTGCAAACGTTGGCTGCTTTATTTCTTTGGAATTCTGGATAAAGTATTTTCAGAAAGCTCCTTTGAGACATCCTTAAAACATAATGGGAGAACTCACCACAGACAACTAGCTGTGGCCAACTTGCCACAACCAATCCACCATGGCCAATGTGCCACAGGACAACTCACTACAGGACAATTGTAGAATATAGAATAGAATAGAATAGAATAGAATAGAATAGAATAGAATCTGGAAGGGACCTTAGAGATCTTCTAGTCCAGCCCTCTGCGCAAGCAGGAGATTTAATTATTTAAAATAAATAAAAAAATATTTTAATTTTTGTCATTCAAATATCATTATGTCCTCCCTTTGCATCCTTTCTTTAATTATTCTATTTCACCATTTCTTTGATATTAGTGTAACTCTTTGTCCCATAGCAAGGTGTCCTGTGGCGAGTTAGCCATGGTGAGTTATCCTGCATTGAGTTGGCCGTGGCAAGTTGGCTGTGGTGTACTGTCTGTGGTGAGTTGGCCTTGATGAATTGTCATAGATCCTCCTTAAAATGCAGTACCTTTGCCCATTTGAATATAACATAACATTTCAAAGCAAACTGTCACTGAAGGGCTTAGGGAGAGATAACAACATAATTTAAGCTCCAATCTGATGCTGCCTATGAATTGGAAGGAGATATGTATGGCAGGGGTGAGGTGAAGGGGAAATAGAGATTAAACCACCTATGCATTCAACCAAACATCTTAATTTCTCTTTTGCCCTCTGTTGTTTTGTGCCACTCACTTGGGAGGTCTGTATCCATGGAAAGCAGTTTGAGAGAAATAACTGGCTACACACCACCCTCCCTTCTTTGGAATGCATAGAAAATAAGTAAAATCTGTGTTGCTCATGCTGGTGGAGAAAGGATGTGATGAGCGAGGCAAAGGGAAAAAGGTTACTTCTGAAAAGGAAAGCACAAAAGTCCTCCTGAAAAACAAACAATTTATATTAGCAGTAATATTCAGGGTAGTAACCCAAAAGCAATTCCTGTGCTGACAAAATTAATCTTTAAGTTGTATGTTGTATGATTGCTATAAATCTAATAAAATAGTCCTGGCAAAACTTTACAGTTACTTGTTACTCTCTTCTCTGTTTTGATTTTCCTTAATCCATTTAATTTGCCACTTTTAGAAACAATTCAAAGTATATATTTGCATCCTTTATTTTGGCATTAACCATTCTCTTTCCCCCTCTGCTTTTATTTTCGTTCACTCCCTCTGTGGAATACAATATGTACACTGACACTTTCCTTGGCACCTGCCAAGCTCCTAACTTCATTTGTCCTGTGAATGCAGTGAGATCTGATCAATGAATCGCTAAATCAATCAATACAGTTTTAAATTACAAAGATGAAGGAGATGCCGATATGCTACAGAGCAAAGCATTAATCTGAAACATAATCAGCTTGACTTGTACAAATCCCAGAAAGAAAATGAGTGACCTTGGGCCAGTCTCTCTGTCTCTCTCTCAGCCCAACTCACCTCACTGGGTTGTTGTTGGAGAGAAAATAAGAGGAAGAAGGTATGTTGCATATTTTCACCGCCTTGAGTTATTTGTAAAATAATAAAGGCAGGATACAGATAAATAAATAAAAATAAATTAAATGCATACAAATAAAATGGCAAATGGTGACAGCTCACTGATTCCTTTAGCTTTCACTGCATGGTTGTTTATAATTGTCCATACCCAACTCAACATTCCATATGGGTCAAAGGTTCTGTCTACAGCCTTTGGTTTATGTGAAACAATATCTGAAACCAAGTAGTAAATCAGCATAATTATCTATTGTTCTCACAAAGGTAAGAAAGGAAAGAATGGATGATTTATATAATTGTTTACAAGTCTGACAATATTCCAAAATGGATAACAATCTAAAGCTACTATATATACACATTCTCTAATATATCTATATTAGAGGAACATGCTGATTTTACACCTGCCTAATACAGAAAACACAAAATGGAACTGGACAATTTGTAAATGTTTTGTGACATGATTTGCAATACAAAAATTATAGAAATACCTCTAACAAAGAAAAATATTTCTCAACTTCAGTGTTCACAATCTGTCCCTTATCTACAATGAAGCAAAACAAATTCATCAAAACACCTCTGAGTACAAGCTGTGTCAGCTACTCATTCCTCATTAGCTCCAAATACTCATAAAATAATGATAGCTAATTAGCAATTGTCTAGTCCTTTTCCTGTTATTACTTCCCTTCAGATGAATGTAACATGTGTGAATGTTAAGTTGGTTGTGCTATATATATTTTGTGAGAACAAGCCTTAAATGTTATGTGCATGAATAAAATTTTTTGTCTGTGTACCAAATAATTATGTCATAAAAGATTCTGTAAACTGCCAGAATTGGGAGGAAGAGTCCACAGAGCACTTTTCATTCTGTATGAAAAATCTGTAGCAAATTTTAAAGGTAGTGAAAGGCAGTCATATACATTTTTCATAGTCAGCATTATGAGCAAATAAAGGAATAACAATAATTTAAAAGAATAAAATAATCCCACAATGACTTTTATGCATTTTATTTATGGATTTTACTGCACTTTATTCAAAAGCCACGATGGGATCATAGATAAATATCTTCCTCTGATCATAGGTAAATAACTTCCTCCGATTTGGCTCTAAATTCCAAATTATCAACATTAAGATCATAAAAATTAGGACTCACTCTGTTGAAGGCATGATAATGTTGCTTCCCTTTAAAATGGCAGGAATTCTGATATTTGTTCTATTATTTTGTCAAAATAATATTCTATTTTATTTGAATATACATTTCTCCTTAATATTACTGTAAGTAGTATTAGTTGTGCTGTGTCTTTATATTTTGTTTTGGAAAGTGAAAAAATCATTTTAACATATGCAATATTTAAAAAAGAAAACTCCGGTAGACTCTGATTAAACTTTCTGAAATGTAAGCCAATCTCCAAAGGAGATACTAGATGCTCAAGGAAAATGTACATACAATCTGTAGATTTATTAGTATTTAAATGCTCCATAGCAGCATGTGATCATGGGAAAAGAATTTAAAACTTTTTCCCTTGACTTCAGATTAGTTTTTATAATTACATTTCCCAGGGAAGCAATCTTCAAATTTCAATAATGAGAAGAAAGTAAATATAATAAATGCATTTTCTTTAACAGATAATGTTTATATTCCTGAAGGAACATCTTTGGCTCCAACTCTACTAAGGGTTCAATCTTTGGGGATGCATTAAGTCTCTAAAGGCCAAAGGAAAGAGACAAGGTTAATGTATAATTCAACATATTAATTTGCTGTATATGTCACTTGGGTTATATAGAGTGCTTTTTATTCTTACACCATGCAAAATTCAGCTGTTAGGAACCAAATATATTAAATACACACAGACATACACTACCTCATTTCTCACTCAATGAAAATAAATATGAACTAACTATACAAAATTGAAAATATATAGAAATAAATACAAAATAGCTCCTTTTGCATGAAAACCAAAGGGCATAAAAGACTATAATTGCATTTCCAGACCCACAGCAGGTAATAAACAGATTAAAAAATAAATACAATGCCAGAAAAATCTCTAGTCAAACTATATTTGTAATATATGAAAATCACACAATTACTTGCATACGTTTTATAAACACTTTTTTAGAAATTAAAAGAGAAAACACTTCTAAATTACTTCAGTAGTATGCAATTTAAGTGCAATTCATATGGTATATTCTATTCATTCATCAGTAATTCCCAAAGTAGAAGGTTTGTCCATCTGTTCCCATGAAGTGATCACAGCAATATCATCCTTATGTATCTGTTCACACAGTACGTTTGAAAGAAAAATGATCTACCCTTTGACTTCATTAAATGCATTGTGTGAAAACAGTCCATGTGACTCATTTAATCAGGTTATGAATTAAGTCATTCTCTGGGTTTGCACCATGCAACGAATAAATAACAAAGAGTTTATATTTGCATAAGCCATAAAAGCAAAACAATGTTAAAATTAACCACACTGAAGAAAGATGGTTAGCTTGACCTACTGACTGTGTAAGAGTTAGCAAATATGCTGTTGACGATCATACTACCTTAGGTAGACAGTCTGATTGCTGTGCAGGATTGTATTGCATATCTCTCTACCAATTTTTACTCCTCCACATGTCCCTTCAAGACAGTGGATAACAATTTATTGAGTTCTTCACTGATCTACAATTTAACATGGACCTCTCCTACCTGTCACTCATCCCACCATAATTTTGGGAATGAATTCTGATTTTGAGAAAATGTCTGATCAGGAGATGATAGTGTTGACTTGACTTCCATGCAATTTATGATAGCATATTTTTCTGCCCAGCGAAGGTCTGGACGCAGGCATGCTAATATGTTTCTGGAAAAAAAGCCTTCAGTGTAGTTAATTTTAACATTGTTAAAGTGCTCCACCATCACCTCCTGTGAGGTCCAGATGGCCATGCGCCCCCTCCTGCCTGGAGAGCTGGCCAAACATGCTGTCTCCAAAGGCACCAAGGCCATCACCAAATACATCAGCTCCAAGTAGCTTCTCTTTTTCCTGCGGTGACCCCTCCCCCCCCCAATTCCCTTTTATTATACCAAAGGCTCTTTTAAGAGCCACCATAAATATTTTTTTAAAAAGGACACTAAATAAGCAATCAACATAAACCATATTGGAAACTAAATAAAACAATATAAATCATAAAGATACAATTTATTTAGACACATTATATGAAGTTCCAGCTCTCTGAAAAAGGTTCTAATGCTGGGAAAAGTGGAAGAAAAAAGGAAGAGGATGGCCAGCAGCAAGGTGGATCCACAAATAAATAAATGACCAGTCTCTGGTATAGAGAAAATTATTCCACAAGGAACAAAATGAGATGTCTTTGACAAAATGTTAATGACAACTACTATGGCATGCAGATGCTTTATGGGTAATAGATCACAAATAAAATCCAAGAAAAATATGTCCTAAGGCCATTATTGAGAGGAAAAGGCATCCAACAAGCCTGACCAGAAGGCATACAGGCCTTGACATCTGTTCAGAAATGAGACTACAAAGTCCTTAAGAAAAAGGCAGGCAGTGTTAAACACACTAAAATGTTAGCTGACCAAAATATTCTCAGGAAAGGGGAGAGGACTAATGATCTTCTGTCAATATTCACATCATCACCAATTTCCACAGTGAAGTTAGGAATGTGCTTCCCAGCATCTAAAATCTCACTAATTGAGACTGAAGTTGGTGGCAACTGGAGACAAAAGTTCCCAGTTGCAAAATAGATCAGATATAGAAGTTTAGACATGCATGAAAGGATATCATCATTGTTTGCATCATTCATTCATTCATTTTCTATTTCTATAAACTCATTGCAGCAACCTAGAACAGCAGAAAAAGGAAATGAAACATCTAAACAATACATTCCAATAAAATAGATATCTATGCAACTTTATCAAAAAGTCCCTGACCATTCAACCCAATAAAGCACAACCAACACAAACCCTAACAATAATTACACTGCAGAATTACAGAATATCTTGAGGTATGGCAGCCATACTGGACTTAATTCTCATGAACAGAGAAAAAGGGAGTTGAAACTGCGGTAACCATGGGTGAGAGTGACTATCTCATATTGAAATACAACATAATGACACCAGAGTCTGAGATTTTAAAGGAGTTAATTTTAACAAACTCAGAGAGAGCTTGGAAAAGATTCCTTGGATGAAAATACTAAAGGGGAAAATAAGCAGCTTAGGAAACTCTGAAAAATATGATCAGAAAAGCCCTACCCAGCACAATACCACTGAAAAAGAAAAACAAGACATCTAAGAAGAAACCAGCATGGCTGAACAAAGATCTCTCTTATAAACTGAAAGACAAAAAGGACAAAAACTGGAAAGAAGGCATATAACTAAGGCAGAATATCAGCAGATAGTCAGAATCTGCTATTTTCTGATGAAGGGAAGTAAAGGAAAGGCTCAGAATGAACAAAGATCATTGAATTAATATAGTTTTCTCTTTGTTGATATTCTTACTAAGTTGAAGAAACTCTTGATGTATACTAGCTTGGAAGCTGTCTTAGTAGTTCCTTTAATAAAAAGTGTACTATAACAGACTTCCTATTTCCTTTCCTTAATGTATTGATTATCTGATTAAATAAGAAAAGGGCTGTATAATTTGGGACCCACCAAGCCAAAAGCAGCAATAGCCATTTTAGGACTTTGGTATTTGATGCTTTAGGCATGCAGCACAAACAGGAAGTTTATCAACTTCCAGTTGGGCTGCCAAACGTGATTGAGTTTTATTTGGCAGACTTTCAGTTGGTTTTCTCCAAATATATAATCCTGGAATAAAGCTAAAAAAATAAAAAAATAAAAAAGTAATTTAAGTATACAAATGAGAAAAGTAATTTAACTATACTTCTATTGAAATACTTTTTTTAATCATGAAAACAATAGAAATAACTCCACGAAGTGCTGATGTTTGTCAACTTAATCTCCTTAATACATTGTCAGATTTAGCATTGAAGATTGAAATAAATCTTTTTCTACATACCAGTGTATGTTTGAAAAATGTAAATACTTTACAAAAGTAATGTATGCACAAGATAACAATAGTGCCTCCATCTAAAAGAAAAAGAGTGTCCTTTGCTATTTATTTCAGAATGATTTTTCTTGATGTGCTTCATTGCATTTTCCTCATTTGTGGTTATTTTGAGAAGTTGCTGCTGATCACTGAAAGTCTTTAAGGGGTAAATGACAGATTTCAATTTCCATTTTAGAACTTAAATGTACATACTGAATAGTAGACCTAAAATTACTTCAGTATACCTTCTTAGGGAAATATACTTACCCTAATTCTCATAATTGCCTCAAAAAGACATAATAATTGTTAATTTCTCTTTGTAAGTCAATTATTGTAGTTCAATTAATCATATTGTAGGCAATTAATGGCACTTTGAAAATGTGAAAAGACTTTTTACATATCAGTAAAAAGGTTGACAAACATCTGACTTTTGACTATCATCTGTATATTGAATGCAGTTGAGGCTAAGTCAGGATGTAGATTTTTGGGATGGCAGACCCTTTTTTAAAAAAATAAAATAAAATCTAAATATTAGGAGGCCTGCTAAAAGTGCTGAGTGAAAAGAGAACTGCTTTATGTGAAGTCATATTTCTAAATGGGTGCACGTTAGTATTAGCACCAGACAATGAGAATATGTGGTCTGTGTGTCAGCACAAACTATTTAAACTTTAATTGCTGTTGATTTCTGTCCCAGACATAAGCTGTCTTGCCACAAATCAGGCACCTGGAGTGGAATCCTGCTTAACCACTTTTCATGAAATAAAAAGCAGCATGCATTAATTTCATAAATCCACTTAAAATATTTTTGGTTAAGAAAAAAGTTTGTATTGAAATCTTACTTGACTGTGGAGAACTCTCAGTAATATAATCAAATGTACAATGGTAACTTTTACTAAAAAGTTAAATTAGCATGCAATTGGAATATTCAAATTCAGCTACCTCCATCTAAACTAAAATTGGGTTTCTATCCAATTTAGAAGAAGTCGGTAATGAAAGAAAAAGTAAAACAACCTTTTCTTTTTTTCTTCTTCTTCTTTTTGGACACCCCAATTTTCTGCAATGGAATGCAAATTACCTATGGTTATTCAAATCTTCACTGGAACAATAGCTGATATTTCATATTAGACTTTTTATTGATGATGGTAGGAGGACGACCAAGCTCATCCTTTCATTTTTCAATAGAGCATTCTTAAAAAAAAAGAAGAAGACAGACTTCTATTGAATTTGTTTGCCTCTCAAGAAATTCAATCACAGCATGGACCAGAATTTGCATAATGTCCATAGTGGGGTATTTTGCCTGTTCCTAATTTGAACTGCTTTAATTTTGTGCGGCTACATTCACTCTTCTCCGTCATGCAGTATTCATTGTGAATGATTAGTGAGTTGGGAAGGACTGGGTGGTTTGGTCTCAGGTGAGCAGCTTTTCATAATTAATTGAAGCTTTTGCCTCATTTTGTTATGGGACCAGTCAGGTGAATGGCACTTGTGACAGCCAACTCTCTTCTTTTTTTTTCCCTTTGTCAGAAAAGCCCCGGCAGTACTGCTTTTGAAACAAATTATTTTTTTTAATGAAACCCTTTCCTCAATTATTTTTGATGGGTGATAAAAAGAGAATAGCAGTAAATAATAACACAATATTAAATACATATATTTTAAATACATATATTTAACTATTTGCCTTTAGTGAATGAAAATAAATAAAATTTGAGACTAATCACTTGGAATGCTGGGGTAGAAGGACAACTATCACAAATTACAAGTTCACTCATTTTCACTTATATATCTTGTATTCCTAATATTAAGTTTCCATTTGTGCTGAGTGCATGTCACTGATTTTATTTTTTTTTATTTTATTTTTACATTTATATACCGCCCCATTCCGAAGACTCGGGGCGGTTTACAGCTTATA
>JANHFL010001449.1:191038-217596 GCA_032468155.1 Oxyrhabdium leporinum
AGAGGCAGAGATATATGGGGAGGGGGGAGAGAGAGACAGAGAGAGAGAAGGGTTTTGTGGTTGGGTAGGCATGGCTAGGGGGGTCATGTGACTGGGTGGGGGTGAGTGACATTGAGTTGGCCACGCCCACCCAGGTTTTGTAGCTCCCGGTGGGTTTTTTTTCTGTGGGAAAAGGTCCAAATGGCTCTTTGAATGTTTAAGGTTGCAGATCCCTGATTTAAGCTATAGACACTATTCTTAATGTAGAGGAGGAATAATATTCCTGATGAAGATGGAAGAGTTCAGATGTTCCTCAGTTCAGATTAATTTATTCCTATATGTGACAGGTCTGGGCAATTCTAAATTTGCCCATCACCAATACATAATACCTGTCTTTCCTTAGAGTGGGCACTCTCAAGAGGACAGCAAGAGAATCAAATAAAGTCACAGAAGTCATGACATTATTAGTGTGACAAAGTGGTGCTATATTTGATATCCATATGAATTCTTTCAAAATCCTTATTTACTTTTTACTCCTTTTCCCAAATTGATTTGAGAGCTGAGTGGTTGCAACAGGAACTCTTTTCTCTCTGTCTCTCCTCCCTCTAGAGGCTCATTTTCCCCATTCTGTATCATTGGGTAGAGAAATGGGGACTAGAAAGAGAAGTTTCCAGATAAGAGAGGAAGAAAGAAGAGTAGTAGAAGCTAGACTGGGTAAGTAGAAGGAACAAGATGGTTTAATTCGTTCATTTTGTAAGATCTTATATGAGTGCTCAAAATCACTGCTCGATTTTCAGATTCTGCGGCAGGCCAAAAGTAGAGGATTTAGTCCTATTTCAGGACCAGGACAGAAAGCCAGTATAAATAACACAAGACGTTGTTTGTTAGGCAGCGGTGGAGCAGAACGAGACAAATTGCACCACTTGAACTGGAAGCTATCCCAAACATTGTGGAGAAGCCATCAGAAGCTGAGAAAACACTTGATCTTGCCTGCTCTGAATGAATTGCTCTCAGCTCAGGGCTTTTTGTTGGGAGCAGCTGAGGACGCAGGCCCAATCCAGGAAACAGACTATTACTACTGCGCTACTGAGTCCATGGATCAAAGAAAATATCCTTCCCACACGCTAGGATGATGGTGGAGAACATTCAGGAACATGGAAAGCAGCCCAACTGTATCCTCATTTTGACACAAGAAAACATTAAGCATATAGACTACATATTACAAACATTTATGAAACACACCTGTGTTTTCCTACCCCGCATCAACAGTCTCCCGGAAGTAGCCACACTAAAACGTCAAACGCAAAGCAATGATTTCAGTGGAGTGGAGGATAACAAAATGAATGAGAATAATGTGTTCCTTTGTCTGCTGGCAGTTTAATGCTGTTTTGCCACCAAACCTTTGGGAGATTTTGTTCTCTCTTGTTTCTAAAGCCTGAACTGACTCTATTATTTGTTCTACTTAGTGTCTCTGAAATGTTTGTGCTGTTGTCTATTGTGTATGGTTTTGTTCTATCTTGTGAACACAGACACGAAGGAAATTGTTTCCTTCTCCCAAGAAGAAAATGTCTCAGAACGTAGAAATAAGAACCTGAGGTTTTTTGAATGCCATTAGAAAAATCTGCGATGAAAGAATTATTCACAGCACATTCTTTGGTGTAGGTTTTATAGCACGAGTCTGAGTTAGTGGAATGAGGTGGAAATGCCTCTTCTCTCCTGATATCTAAGGCAATGCTTGTCATCTTCCTGAACTTCTCCAAAATGAGTATTTTAGACTCCTTTCAGTATGATTACAGGGATGAGCTGCTCTTAGACTTCAAAAGAAAGCATTAATGTAGATATAAATGTTACCTGTACTTCATAAAAATCAATAGACAAATTTAGTTTTTGTCTTAAAATATAATATACTGTATTGAATTGAAAATTCGTATTTTCATTGATTTAACATTCAAGGAAGATACTGTAAGTTTCAAAATAAATGGAGTGAGTTACACATAACTAACTTAAATCCTACTAAGTTTGGTGAGGATGGGAATACATGTGTAATATTTTGTACTTTCTTTTTCTTTTTTCTTTTCCTTTTTCCTTTACTATTTCCTCTACTTTTCCTTTTTCCTTTATGTCCTTTTGTACTTTCCTTTTGTACTTTCCAGTTCAAGGCTTGTTTGGTTTATTTGATTGTGAATTATAAAATTACATTTATAATTTGATAAGATGACATTCAATGAACAAAGATGCAATACCACAAATTATATTCAAAATAATTTAAAATGAAAACATGCTGATAATAAAAATATCTTTAATCCTATCTTTTAGATAAAGCTAACAGGTAACAGCAGTACATGGCAGTATGGCTTTAATTAATTTTATTCCTTCTCCTATATTTGTTAAAAGTCAAGAATATTTGCTTAAGTTTGAGAGCTACAGTATATTAAGAATGGAAGAAAGGAAGTATTATTGCTGACGTTATCTTCTCTATTTTTGCCTCTACAACTATTCTCCATGATCTCTCTTCTTTTTCTTTATATTATTTTCCTTATTATTTTCCTTATATTATGTTCCTAATAATATGCATTATCTTTGACCATAATTTTTAAATCAAAAGCAAAAAAGCCCCTTGATTTCATAATTCACAGGTAGTATCTTCATATATAGAAATACCAAATAGCTTGTCAAGGCTAAAAGTGACATCCACATCTACCCACCCTGATGATGCTCTGGAAGTCTTTAAACTTGGCTAATCTCCCAGGACCATGGGGAGTCCTGTTGGTTACATTTATGGCATATGGGGTCTAGTTTGTATAGAGATGAGTGATTGTTTTTGTTACTGTTTTCTATCTTTAAGTGTAAGCCACCCAGAGTCAATCAGGTGTCAGAGAGCCTCTGAAAAAAATAAAATAAATCATAATCTTGCTGTGGATTCTGAATACATTAGAGATTTGGAGCAAAGCCAAGGTGAATAACCAGCAGAATGAAAACCACAACCTATCCTGCCTAAACTTTGAATGAAGCCAAAAGGCTCTGAAGAAGTTGCTCCTAAAGTATATTTACTGTGAAGAAGAGGGAAGAAAAATGTAAAGAGGCCTACAGTTGTAACACTCGTGGTAATTAATATATTTGTTTTCAAGCAATCAATTTTCTCCCTTATTCAGCTCTTCATCCACTTTTTGAAGGGTCATGGCATGAAAAATGCAAAAAGCAGATTCAAAACTAAGAGCCCTATTAATTTACTATTTATTCTCAGGTTGTATGTTCATTTATAATTACCATTTACAGATGAAACATCTGCGTAAGATTCATTTAAACTCCACTCTAATGTGCATCTTAAGCAGGGGTGTCAAATGTGTGGCCCACAGGCCGGATACGTCACGTAGTGGCCCCGGCCCCGCTCCCACTGGGTTTAGTGAAGGGGAAAAAAGTCCCGATCCGTCACGTGATGCCACCATGACGATGTGAGTTTGACACCCCTGATCATAAGTAACTTCAAGGGGAAAAGAGAGAGAGAGCAATCCCAGGAGCCGTCTGATAGCAATCCCCTCACTTTAATGTCATTTTTGCATTAATTTGCATATTAATTTGCTGCCCGAACCATTTAGGCATTGCCACTCCTCCCCAGCAATATGTTACAAGGTAGATTTTTTATTGTGGATTTCAGCATTGGAGATGGTTTTATTTGTTTCTAGGTGCTTAAACTAGGAAGCTCAAAAACAGCATCCAACTAAGTGAGCCCTTGACACTACAGCACAAAGCCAATGTGAGTGGGAGGCAGGAAACCAGGCAGCACGGCTAATAAATGTAATTATGATAAAAGCCCCCCAAATGGCTTCATTTTGCACTGTCACTCTCAACCCAGCCTCCGATTGCTCACTGCTTCTGCTTTGCAAAATGACCTTTGTCTTGCTTGAGAAAATAGCTTCCCGCTGCTATTTGACTCTTACTGAGTGACCAGATGGGGCAGTTTTGCTTCATTATTTGTGTCTGTGAAGTGGAAATGCCAACAGAAAGATTCATTACTGTCAAGACTATCTCCACAAAACTACACTGATTTATTAGGGCACAACCGCAGTACTGGATGTAATGAGACATAAATGTTCTACAAGGCCTATGAATTCAAGAAGGAAATGCACTGCCATCAAGAGGCTAGAGTTTGCCTAATTTAGTTTAAAAAATACATTATATAGTAACAGAAGACAGAAATAGCTAGCTTCTTCAATACTTTCATTTTGAAGAGTAAACTTTATCCAAGATCAGGATCTTAATGGAAGAACTGTGTATTGTAACATTTAAAACAAAATTGCTGCAAAGTAAGAAGGCTTTGGTTTGCATTTTTGCAATTCAGTAAGAATTCAGAAAAACAGTCTGGAGTTTGAATATGAATGTGGGAGGGATGTGTGCAGAACACAGCAAATGTTAAATCATAGAGCTGTTTCCTACAGGATAGTATCAGTGGACAGCTTCACTTTATCTTATGTTTAATATTCCACTGCAAAGAAAATCAAATAGTGATAATAACTGGGTAACTTTATCCTGAATTGTAAATGTCTATGGAGATTCTCAGTCATCCAGGTCATGGTGAGTATGCAAGGAGTATAAATCCTTCCATTCCTCACCAACTTAATGGAAGTTGGTCAGAGCTGAAGAAGCTTCTTGGATGAGAAGCAAAATGTCTACAAAGAAAAACCAGAAAGTCCAGTTGCCTCTTGAAAAAGCACCTTTGGAACATCCTGAATTGTTATTTATCAGATTTAGTCACTTTAACCACTTGTTGTTTATGCCACATGATAGATCAGTCCAACCTTATATATGATAGAGTATACTTGTGATGGCATTCAAGGCCAATCTACTGACTTCATGAAAAATGCATTTCTACAGAGTTGTAATTATATATGAATAATGGTACTGATAAAATAATATGTCAGAAACAGAAAGCAAGACTGAAAACTAGCAGCTTTTGACTTTTCTGTATGAAGAATAAGATCAAGTTACATTTGAGCTAGTTAATATCAGAATCTTAAAAACTGGGTCTATTTTTTTAAAAAACTTTCTCTTCCTTTCATCCTTAATACCTGTAGATTTAAACTCTAGTATGTATGTATGTATGTAAAAAATATCTTGTTTGCTGAAGTGTTATTTATATATGGTTTCAAACCCTCAGGAACTGTGTCCTAAAATATAAGGAAGCATAACTTCTTGCTTTTTTTTTAGGATAAAATTGAACTGAATATGGAATATAGCTCCTGGAGAGATGGAGGAGATCCAATCTGGTTTCAGGTAAGAAAGCAGGAGACCGTGAGTTCAAGTCCTGCCTTAGCCATGAAAGCAGCTTAGTGACTTTGTTATTGTTGTGGGGAAACTAAGAAGAGTGGTGTGTTGGATATGCTCATTGCCTTGAGTTATTTGTACAAATAAAGACAGAATAGAAATAGAAATAAAAATAAATAAATATGTATCTATTTAGGATTAATATTATTTGTTAGCAGATTTCTAGGCTATATTCTGAGGAGGTGAAAGAAATAAGGACCATATTAAAAAACTAGATATGCTTTGACTATTTCAATGTATTATTTTATCTTTGGATATTTCTATGACATGTATTCAAATTATACTAACCCTATTCTCACTTTACTAGCATGCTAGAAATATTCTCTTTCTTATCCTTAAAGAAAATTCACTGGCAGCCATTAATATGAATCATAATCATTAGCAACAAAGAGATAAAGAAAGCATGAAACTATTTTTCTACTGTTTGTTCCAATTTTTATACTATATAGTCCTGATTTTATACTCCTATTTTGGTGCATAAATGATAACAGTGTTGGCAGCAGACTTAAATGCCTTGTAGTTTTATCCAACATTTTAAGATGAAGGAGCTAATAAATGATCCATGCAGTTGAAAAAACTGCACAGTATGTACATTCCAAGAAAAAAATCCTTCAAAGCAAGTTGTCAATTCCATAGTTGAATTCTCCTATTCTATAAAGAATGAAGAGTATTTGAAAACTTCAGCTGGTGCTGAATGCAGCAGTATGGATAGTGAATGATGTATGGAGCGCCTCTACTCCATGAATTGTATTGACATCCAGTGTGCATCTGGGTGCTGGTTGTCAACTTTAAAGCCCATCATGGCTTATGACCAGTTATTTAGAAGAACATCTCTCCCCAATTGTTTCCACCTATCCTATCCACCTATCCTATCCAGGATTATGGTTGTATGAATGATAGGATAGAATGACTGTTGTGGGTTTTTATTTTTGCTTTCTATTATGTATTTTGTGTTGCTGGTTGTTTTATTGTAAGCTTCCTAGAGCCACATAAAAATGAGACGGGCAGCTATATAAATCAAGCAAATAAAAAATAAATTAGCAAAAAATGCTTATTGATGTATTTGTAACATCGCACTTAAAATTCAAAAGCTGTTTCTCACATCTTTGCTTATCATATCCAGAGAACATATCTTTATCTTCTTTTGTTTATTCCACACACCTGCTATGCTAAATAATATTGCCTATATATACGGTCTTCTCCAAACTTCGTGTTCTAAATATATCCTGGCATCTCACTGATTTTTAGTGAGTTCTTTGTAAACCAAACTTATACTTTTTCAGCCTACATCCAAACTGAATATGGGTATGGAAAATTAGTTTTCTGAACAGTTCATAAAGAACTCAAAGACTTACCCCAAGTTATTAATATAGTTATAAAATACTGATCCTGTATGCAATCAATCAAAATATAAGAAAAAGATCAGCAATACAATATAGCAAATTTTAAAAATTGTTTAAAAAAAAATCTATTAGCATAGTATGCAAAATGACATTGGATCTTTCCAAAGCGAGAAATCTTCAATTGGCTAAAAAAAAGGTCAACTGAAAAGATTAAAAGACGCCTATGAGGGCGAAAACAGGTAGTGCCCTTTACTAGATTTAATTATGCAATTTATTTAAAATATTATTTAAAACGTTTGAATAGTCCATCGTCTTAAACCAAACTCTTGGTGCTTGCAACCAAGAATAAAACAATATGTATATACAATAAAAACAAAAACAGAAAAATCTAGCACAATATCTGCATTTCTCTGATGCAACCCATACATTCTCCTATTCTGACCTCTCCCTAACCCAGCACTTGGGGACAGAGCCAAGTTTGAAGTGCTCTTCTGAAGGTTAAAGGGGTGGGGGCCTGTTGGATGTCAGGGACAGGAACTGAAATAGAAAAGGTATGCTTCTGAGGACTCACAAAGTGACAGTGGGTACAAAATGTGTCTAAACTCCAAAGGTTTGAAGCAAATCCACCTTAACTGCTTTGATAGGATTGGCAGAAACAGGCAGTCCTGGGTCTGTCCCATGTAAGGCTTTAAAAGTAACAACCATCATTTTGAATTGCACCAGGAAATAAACTGGGAGCCAGCGCAGCTCATATAACAGGGGTCTGATATGGGTAAACCTATAGGGCTCAAACACTATGCACGCCAGTTCTATCTTCTGGCTGTCTTCAAGCACAACTGCGGTAATCCAGATAGGAAGTGTCCAAGTTGTGAGTAATTGTGAGCAAGATCTTTCAGTTCAGGAAAGGATGGACATTATTGTTGGGACACTACTAACAGTAGCGGACCATAAGATAAGCCCTAAACTGTGCTAAATATTCACATTTTGTGAAATCAAGGGCAGAAACAGACACTGAATAAAAATGCCTACGACTTATTGGTAAAATAAATATAAAGGCTTCCCCCAGCCTAGTGTTTTTCTGATGCATTAACTATAATTTTCAGGCAGATTTGAAAATATCTAAATCTCAGATACAGACTTTTCTTTAGTCTTTCCTTGAGTCTTCCGGACACAAGGTAGCTTTCTTTTTTCTTTTTTAAAAATCTTGTAATATCATTCAGCATTGCTGTAGAAAACATACAAAAAATGTGTTCTTCTTCAAGGCCTTATACACAAATACAAGAAGGAAAATACTGAAGCTCTATGTCTGTGTCCATATGCACAAGGCCTATTGAGCATAATGTGGAGCTCACACCTGAATAAATATGCAAAGACCTGATCATTATGACATTTTGCTTCAAGCAAATTCATGTTGCTGTGGCTGAAGTCCAATCTTCTGAAAAAATAGGTAGAAATAATGAAGGAAAGTACAGTGAGGCCATATGCTCTTATAGTTCAGGAACCCCAGCTATAATTTTAATTATTCAGTATTCCTCAGAGATCTGTAATAATTTATACCAGCATAACATCTATTAGAACTTTGGGGTCTTGTCGAGACCAAAGTTCTCTTAGCACTTGATTAACTAGTAAGTTGGGAATAAGTTACAGTTTCTTTTGCCATTCAACAATTCATTAATAAATCACTCTGGAGCACAAAACAAACTAGTTCAAAAACAGATGTTTGTTGTATCATTTTATATGAGTAAATGTAGCCTGATAACTTGGTGGAAAAAGTTAGTTTGTTAGCTTCATTGTATGCAGTACTCACTTTAACTTAAGATTCCCTCATGGCTTATAAATAGTTTTTTTTTTACAATGCTCTGAAATGAACTCTAGAAAAATCAGGTGCTTTCTCGTTAAGTTATGCATATAAAAAAGTCAATTTTATGTTTCACTGTAATTTTACTTTACTGTTGAAAAGACATGCACAACAAAAAATTATGTTTGTAACATTAAATGAAAAGAATAAAAGACACTTATTTAAACTGGTACAAATTTCATGTTTTAGACTCACACACTAACCCAAAGCTCTAGAGGTGTCACAGATAGGCCATGTATACTGTGTAGAGCAGGGGTGTCAAACTCACAGCCCATGGGCCAGATGCGTCATGTGCTGGCCCCTCCCGGTTTAGCAAAGGGGGAAAAAGTCCCGATACGTCACGTGACAATGCCTTGACGACACGAGTTTGACACCCCTGGTGTAGAGAATCATGATATTTGTCTGGTCTTGGTGGCCAGCATTTCCTTCTAAATGATTTTTTTTTAATATGGAATACTTACCACTTTATGGAAAATCCCATCATCGCTTGGTAGGGTGTGACAAAGGAAATTCTCACTTTGTGCTTTCTGTGCAGTTATCAGTGGGATCTTTGCAAACTCTGGATTGCATATCTTTACTTATTATTTCTCGTCAGCCTTCTATTCACTTGGACAGCAAAGAATGTTACTTTTAAAACTTGAGATATTACGGGGATACAGTGGGTTATATATGCAATTCTTGCATGCATATGCATGATACAGGAAAGGTTCTTCCAGGTTATCTATTCAAGATATAATTTGCAAATTCCTATTTTAAATTTTAGAGGTATACTTTACAACATGAGATTTTAACAAGCTGGTCAAATATGGGTTCTATAGATAATAAGTTAAGTTTGACAAGCCAGCAAATCAACCACTGAATGCCTTTCGGAGCTACATCCTACAGCAACCTGGAAAAATGCAAGACAGTTAATTTCATCTCATCTCACCAACCATCTTGGCTACTGACAGCTGTATTTGATTTGTTTCATTTGTTAAAACTGTATTAATTTAGTTTCTTCCACTAGCTTTTCTTTTGTCCTGGAGCTCACTTTACCACCCATTTTAATGACACTCTTAGTTGCAATTTTCTGCCTTTAAGTTTTCTATTTTCTCACTCAAATTGGCACAAATTTTCAGGCATTCTACTAATACCCTCCTACAATTCCAAATTTCACACAGATAAAAAAGATTTTTTCCTATCCTACAGAATTTAATAAAACATACTTGACACACAATTGGAAATCCTGTTGCCTGAAGTACCAATATATTTTATTACCTAGCATGAAAACTTCAAGCATTTTGCTAACTTATTGAAGGATTCATAAATGTCAAATTTCAGAGAAAAGGGAAAACATCTCCACGTTACAGGCAATTAAAGAAAGCCTTGTGATTGTCTTAAACAACATAAACTAAATATAAAAGATAATTAACAGACAGGAAAAAAGAGAATTGCAAAATAGCACAGAAATGAAAACAAATGATTGGGAAGTTGAAGAACAACAGAACAACAGAAAATAAGTGTTTTATCTCTGAAAAGAGGAAAAACAATCTGTATAACCCTCATCTATATGTGAATATGCCATAGCGACTGGAGAATTTTGTTTAAAAAGAAAAGTTATCAGAATTCTAGGCTCTTTAATTACAAAAAGCTAATACTTAGACAGTTTAAACTGCCAATTTACTTCTCTGTTTCTACCCCTTCCTTTGGTTTCAGTCTTTCTTATGTGTTTTTTTTTCTCAGAAATGGAAACAAATAAAACTAACACATAGCTGTCTGTCAATAGTGCATTAATTTATGTTGCATTTGTTCTTGGTGTTTTGTTCATGATGAATTGGTTATAACTGATCCCCTTTTGCAACCCTGCTTCTAGAATGGAGCAAAAGAAGACACTACACTAAGCATAACTAACAAAGGATGAGGATGTGGCACAGCATTTTTTGAAGCTGATAGGATGGAAACAAACACAGATAAGATGAAGAGGCAGCATGAGACTTGGCCTACAAAGGAAACTCTTCCATTACTAAGGACTCCTATTCACTGTGGAAGGTTGAACTAAAGGATGAAAGAAAGAAGGCTTATATTTACAATATTCAAATGGTTAAAGCATGTCTAAAAGAAAAAGCACTCAAGCTTTTAAAGAATGCTAGAAAACAATAATAAAGGGGGTTAAAACTATGCAGACAATAGATAAGGAAAGCAAAGCAATATATTATTCAGATATTTGAAGAATCAATTTTCTTAGTTTTTTTTAAAAAGACTAGACAAAGGGGATCTTTTATTGAGGTTAAGTTAGGACAGCCTTCACATTTTTAAACTATGTTATATACTTGATTGAAACTCCAAAATCTGCCAGCCATACAAATAACATAAATTTCAGGGTGTTTTTTTAAAATGTTTCTCTCAACATATTCATAGTGTAGGAATTTATTTCAAGGACCAAAACTTCTGAGCTCATAACTCTCTTTTAAACAACAACAACAACAAAATGGTTATTTCAAGCTGTTACACCTAATATGAGAAGGAAATAAAAAGGAGGCAGAACCAGCTAGCACCTCTCTCCACCCATTTTTATTTTCCTCTTTTTTATTTTTATCTTGGGTTGGGTTTGCAAGGGACATTATTTTATATGTTGGCATTGTTAGCCTTCTAGAACCTTCAGGAATAGGTGGCGTACAAGCTGAGTTTGTTACTTTCTTGGATGATAGATTACAAACTTTGGCAGTTCTTTTGCAATACTAAACTAGCTTGGTAAGAAAAATAGAAGCTACCCCTGTACCCTGTTGGTTTCCAGTATAGTATCCCTTTGTAGTATTCACTGCTGAGATTAAATCTTTATTACTTAGCAATAGCTGTCCCACTTTTCTAATATATGGATCACTGCAAAAACCAAAATTAAGTCTGTTTTTGCAACCATGCTGCAGTCTTTGTATATGTGTAATTTTGGTATGCAACTAAATTCCAGGTCCATAATCACATTCTGTTTCCTTCCATGGATGTAGATACATTTTTTTAATTAGGGTGTGAATTTGATGAAAGCAAATGTATTTAAATCTTTGGGCAATGTTTATAGCATTCCATTTGTTTCTGTCACAGAAGTTTCAGCTGGTATAATTTAGCTAGCATGATCATTTACTTAAAGAAATGATTAACTGTTTTTACAGATATTCTCACAGCAGAATAAAAGTAAATAGACTTAATTTATTCTTCTTGTTCCTTGGGATTCTTTTGTACTGCAGTAAAATTAACAAGCACATTTATAAAATACAGTGAAACCTCTATTTATCAGATCTCGAGGCAATGGATTTCACATATAAAAGACCCAATTTCTGCTGTGATTTACAACACTGGTCTCATGCCATTATGTCACAAATGATGTAAAATAGATTCTGCACAACAGTCAGTTTAATTAGCAATACCTTTTCTTTTGCTTTTGAAAAAAAAAAAGCTAAGGTAGACATAAAAATAGCATGTAATGTGAAGCCGAGGCATGTAAATTAGCAAATGGTCTATGACATGACTGGTTGTTTTACTATTATGAATTTGAACTGACTCAGCTCAACATGACTTAAAACAATTTAGTTGATTCTAGTTAAAACACGCCTTTATGTGCTCTTGACAGTCTCCTGGATGAAGTTCTACCTAAACCAACCCTTCCTTTAATAGTCCCAACCATACTGTAAAATATCTCCCCAGGATTCAAAAGAATGAATTTGCTTTCTTATTTTGCCAAATTACTTTTTAAAAATGTAAAAGAAGACTGAAATTATTTCGACAGAATATGAGATTTCCATTGCTCAATGTAAGAGAAACAAGAAGCGCAAATTCCTGAAATGTAGAGAGGAAATATTACTTAGTTAGTTCGTGAGAATATAATGTCTCTTCAAAGATCAAACCAAAGGCCAATTTAAAGTCCCACATTTTGTTTTAATAATAACCAACCAGATGCTTTTGGGGATTGCACAGGAAGGATAAAGTATTTCACTTTTTGCCATTTATAGAGTAGAATTAGCAACAAAGCGTAAAGACAATATAGTTTAAGATGGGCAAGAGACCCATAGGTATGCTTCATTTTTTTTCTTCATAAATATTGATTTAAGCAGCATAAATGCAGAGACTATTAATGAACACTACCAGGACAACATCAGAATCACATAGATTATAAGAAAGGAAAGATCAGACAGAGAAATACAATCAAGTCAACGTGGATATTTCAGATCCAGGTTGCAAAGTCAAATATATAGGTTAAACTTGGAAGATTAAAGAAAATAGGTGCCAGCCCAGTATGAGCAGGCAGATGAATATAATGTGCAGATTCAATACCCTTAATGTATGTGTAAGAGAATCTGAAAATCTATGGGGAGAGGTAAAAGACATTATGAAAACCAAAGCAGAGAAAAAGATATTCACAATATTTGAAAAAGCAAAGGATCACATTGATTTTTGGACTGCATTACCATGAAAGACAAGAATAGATAAAGATTGGGAATAAGAAGCAATATGACTGTTGAATGCAATCTTCCAGTGTTAAGTCAGAAATGATAAGGAAACACAGTTCAAGTGAAAATATCAACAAGTAGAGGAATAAAACAAGAAATGAGAAACCGAAAGGTAGATTGACAGAAATGCCAGGAAAAGTTATACTTAGGACTGAAATACAACAAAGAAGCATGGGAGTGGTCTAATAGATGCCAATCAGATTAAAGGAAAGTGGAAGGACTGTGGTGGACTGTGCTGACATTTTTTTTTATAAAAGAGACAATAAAGTAACAGAAATATACAATTCTAGCAGAAAGTGCAACAGTACAAATAATAAGTAAACAAAGGAGAGGTAGACTGAGATGATTGAGTAGACTGAGATACTCACTGAACTGTTTAAAACTGCAAAGAGGCAATCAAATGCTATCAACTCTGTCAATAAATATGGAACAAGATAATAGAGATTATCCAATGAAGGAACTTGCACAGAATGTGCATTACTGAAGCACTGCAGTTAATTCCTCACATAAGAGAAAGAAAGGCCAAACAGTCAATCAGATTTTAGAAAAAGTCAAAAGATCATATTGCCAAAATAAGATGGATAATAGAAACAGCAAAACACTGTCTCCTACAAGACTTATGAAAAAGACTCACCATTGCTTCATGATTACACCAAGGCTTTTAAGTATTTAAATCATGCCAGAATAATGAATATATTAAGAGATAATATATGTGGCCAAGCACCTGATTACTCTTCTGAGGAAATTTTACAATAAATAATAAATGAATTTGAACTGGCTGAGTAGTTCCGAATAAGAAAGGAAGTGAGTCAAGGAAGCCTATTGTCCCAATATCTATTTATAAATGCTAGCCCATTAAAGGAATGGCAGGACTAAAAGGAATGACAATTAGAATGAAAATTGGAAGACAAAATATGAACAGTTGGCGACATCTGGAGAATGACACTTTATCTGACAAAATCAATTATAAAAGGAAAAAGGGAAATAGGAAAAAATTAACATTTAATATTAAGAACCTAATATCAACCAGTATGCATGGTGAATTTATAGCTGAAAGTGGACTTTAAAAGTGAAAGTGGTAGACAGTTTTATTGTTTTTGGACTCAAGGACAACAAGATGGAGAATTTAGTTTATTTATTAATCAAGTTTGTATAGCCACCCATCCCATCAAAAGCAATTCTGGGTGATGCACAAACATCAGATTAAAAACCATAATGTGGACGACAATGTGGTGAACCAAAGAGAAGATTAATTTTATGAAGGAAGAAAATGACAAATTTAAGCAAGCTCATAAAGGCTAACAAATATTTCAATGACAATAAAATTAAGCCAGTTAAAGAACTGAACTTTCCAATGATCATGTATGGCTATGAAGGCTAGAAACCAATAAACAAGGAAAAGAAAAGAGACAGGACTTCTAGATCTGGATAATGTTGCTAAGAGTACCTTGGAAGAATCAAATATCAAATAAAGGTTGACTGCTCCCTTGCAATCATGATCAGCAACAGAAATCTATATTTGGGGCATGTGGTGCCAGCAGACACTATATCTGGAAACGTGTTTATGATTAACAAGGATCAGAGAGCTGAAAACAGACAACTTGAGATGGATAGATTTGTTTGTATACTTTAAGGGCTTATAGGTCATTCCAATGGCAGTGGCCTAGAGGTGGAACTCTTGCCTCACAATCAGGAGGCTGTGAATTCGATCCTAGGTAGAGAAGCAACAAATATTTCTCTCTCTGGGGACAATGAGTAAATATCAGCTGCAAAATCTGCATTGGTGACAGGAAGGGCATCTGACCAGTAAATATTCAGCTCCATTCAGTTGCCCTGAATCCACCCCAATGCAAGGGATCAGGGGGTCATTAAAGGACAAAAAAAAAGGTCATTCCAGCTTGGAGTAGCATACAATTGTTCCTCACAAGTCAGGATAAAAACAAAACAAAATACAATATGCAATCATACAGGATATTTAATAAACACACACACACACACGTGTGTGTGTGTGTGTGTGTGTGTGTGTGTGTGTGTGTGTGTAATAAATGGAACCATAAAGTTAAGCATATAAAATGGCTGGTTTTAAGTTATGTAATGTTGGCTTTAACTGGTTTTCTAGCTGTAGGCTATCCAGAGTTGGGCAGCCTACGAATAAAATGTAAATATTTTTTAAACAAATGTTAAAAATGAAGCATGAAATATATTACTGTAATCTCCTTGGAATATATATTGGAAGCATTTGTCCATGTGATCATTAGGAGTTGAACTTGATAACTATCTAACAAAACACCTAACTAATATAACTAGGATAAAACAAAGTAACAGAATTTTTTCTCTACAAAAAGAGTCTATATTTAAGAATTGTTTTTGTTAGTTCTGTTATATAATTGACCTATTTTATATAATCAGATCTTTACATTTTTATTATCTAGGCTCTCACATATCTGTTTTTCTAAGGAACATGGTGAACAGCAGATGGTAATACTTCAATAAAAAAAAACACAATGCATTGTAATCTGCATTTCAGCAAATAGACCCTAGCGAGTCTGTATTCTTTTAAGTCTATTTTCAAGAACTAAACCTAGACAATAATGTGAAAAAACAAAAACTATACTGTAGAATCCTAGCAATGGATTCAATTAATATTCTATATTAAAATCAGTGGTGGGATTCAGCCATTCAGGCCGGTTCAAGCAAAGCGGTATTAAAAATTCTGGCTGGCCCCACCTCACCCACCATGCCCAATCACTCATCTCGTCTGCTTGCCCAGCATAGCTGCTGCTGCTCTCTGTCTTGCTCCCTGTCTTGCCTCAACCACATGGTCTCTGAGGGCCAGCCAGCTTGCCTGCCTTTGGCTGCATCCCATGCAGCGCTCTCCATGCAGCCCAGCTAAGTGTCCCTGATCTGCCTGGGTGAGTGACTGCTAGTAGCAAGGCCTGAATCCCAGCCTAGCTGTCTCCTATGTTGCCTCGTGGTCCCCGAGGCCCAGCACTCTTGCCTGCCTTCCTGCTGCCTTCCCGGCTGTCCTCAAGGCTCAGAGCACTTCCCTACCTTCCCTGCTGCCTTCCTCATTGTCCCCGAGGCCCAGCGTGCTTGCCTGCCTTCCCCGATGCCTTCCCTGCGGCCCTCAAGCGGCAGTGTATTGCATGCTTTTCCAGCAGCCTGGACTGGAAAATGCATGGCTGGGGCAAAGGAGCGGTCCTTCTTAACAAGCTCCAAACTGTTGCTGCTGCTGCAAGCCTGGGTTTCCCGCATGAGAGCTGGAAGTCTGGTAATCCTTCCCCAGCCAGTCAGTCCGTGCACCCCTCTCGCTCCAGGCACCGATTCCCCCAGCGCTCCATGTGCGCAACTCCCCAAAATTTTAAAGACCTGTGTTAGAGCTGTAGGGAGGCAAGGTACATTCATCTCGCTTTCCCTCTACAACTGACCTTGGAAAAGCCCACCCTCACAATTGCATGCCTGCAGCCAGAACCGGCTTGGTGCAGCAGAAATGGTTCAGAGCTTGTTAAGGAGAACTGCTCCACTCCAGCCATGTGTTTTCCAGTCCAGGCTGCTTGGAGTGAAAATCATGCAATATGCTGCCACTCCCAGGATTCCCTGAATGACCGCTGGAAGAAAGGGAGTCCAATTGTGAGGGCAGGCTTTTCCAAGGCCAGTCATAGAGGGAAACAGAGATGAATGTGCATTTCCCACACTTCTCTGTCTCCTTTTTTCCTCCCCTGGGCTCCTTCTGCTCTGTGTCCCCCACTTCTCTGTCTCCTTTCTGCCACCCATGCAAGCCTTGCCTTCTCCCGCACTGCGTGGTTCCACGTTTCTGCTGCCTGAGCCCTAAACTGCCTGACTGTGCTTTTCCTGCAGACTCCTATCCTCCTGCTTTCCCCACATAGCCTACCTTTCAGCCTCTCCTGCCTTCCTTCGCTGGTCGTTTAATTTTTGGTAAATTGCTCTGACCTACTCATAATTTTATTTTCAGCATTACTGGCATAGATAACTTTTATAAATGAACTTTTTTAGTTTGCTTAATCTCTCTCTCTCCCTCTCTCTCTCTGATATCCATATCTATTTTTAAAATATGTCTTAAGTTTATATTCAACCTTTATAAAAGTTGATCTAGTAATGGGCTCAGTTAATTGGGGTTCTTTCCTCTGCAGGATCTGTACCTGCATTCCTATGGAATTGTTACTTGTTTTTCAGAATTGAAACTGGACACTTTTTTTAAAAAAGGTTTATTTTTTAATAAGCATAAAAATCATTATCTACACATACAGTGTGTTATCTGGGTAGTTAATTTTGTATTTCAATGATAGTGACAATAATATTCATAACAATAATTATCATATACTAATAATAATATTTGCCTATCCATTTTAGTGAACTTTCCTTATATCATTGGTCTTTTCTTTTATACTATTAGATTTCTAACTTCTGTTTCTGTTAGTTAGCCATTGATAAAACAAATCCCACATTAAAAAAGTATTCAGTTTCTTCCTTGTCCTTAATTTTATGTGTTAATTTATCCATTTCTGCACATTCTAATATTTTTTTTTATTACATTTTCATCTACAGGGATTTCTTCATTTTTCCACTGTTTGCAAACACAATTCTAGCCGCTGTTAACACGTGTAATTAAATATGTATTCCCTTTTGTTATATTTTGTTTTATGCTTTTCAACAAAAATACTTCTGGTTTTAAATCTATATGATGCATTTTACATTTTTTCTAACCATGATACTACTAACTCTTGAATAGCTACTTGACTTGAATACAAGTTAGTTCAATACTGAACCTAATTCATATATTCCTGTTTTTTAACTGAGGAATAAATTTCAGAAAAAGAATTCAGTATTGCTCTGTGAATGCACCTATAGATTTCATTCTTCTTGATCTAACTTCTTAGATGATTTTGGACTATATCTTTTTTGTTTGCCCCCATTTTGTTGGATCCCAACCCCTCTCACTCTTAAAAATTTATCACACCAGTGAGGTTGTTGTAGTTGCAAAGCAGCCACTAAAGAATGCATTCATAAAGATAAAACAATGTGAATCCTAGGAAAACAAGCAGCTGCTGAAATAAAATGAACAGTGCTGCCTGGCTAGAATGAAGCTGCAAAAAGCTTCAGTACATTTTAAAGATGAAACTTTTAAAAAGCTTAGGTGACTAAACATGGCTTCCCCTGACTTCTCTCTCTCTGCTATAGAGAGAGCATTCCATTAGGGACTGTTGGTCCAGGTAAGACCTGGGCTAATGTAAAGTAGTCTTAGCTAGGAAAGATTAGATAAGATGACTGAAAAATATGTAGGTACTACTTGTATTTATTACAGTTTACAGCCTGGCACAAAGATGTAAACCATTTTCAGTCATAGAAGATGACATAGACATGCAAATGATAAATGGATTAAATAAGGGAATAGGATTACATTCATGTAAAACTGCAGTGAAAATAGTTGAAAAAAATGCTTCTTGAAGATGATATTCATTCCTAGCTCAAGTAGATCAACTTTTGGGGGGAAGAAAAGCAGAAAGCTCTAAACTATACATGAACTATATACATGTTCAAGACTCTTATGTAGAAGTCCATCAGGACATTGAATTACCAATGTTAAATGATATATTCCTGGATCATGTTCCACGCATAATTTTGAGACACATGCCATGTAAGTTATAGAGCATATTAATGTTCCCTATGGAGATGTCCATTTGTGCTGTTGATAGCTCACAGCTGCTCACACACATGGTTTGACAATATGAAGTTTGTCATCTTACATTTAGTGTCTCAGTTGGAGATTGCAATTGTATACTTTTATATTACAACAGAGCTCTGGAATCTGAATGTACCTGCTTCCTTTTCTTGACTTTCATTACCTGATTCAGAATCAAACTCATTGTCAGGTTGGTGATCTGAATATGTTTGAATTTTAAGGAATTATCATTAAAAGAACTTTGTTTTACTATTGGTAGGATGCTTTGATCACAATACTTCAAAATATAGGTCAAACCCCAATCCATGACCACAAGCAATCCCTGTTCTGCTGGAATAACCTAAGAATATGCAGGAGTGAATTGTTATCCCAGAATTAGTATGTGCAAATTGCTAAAGCTGATGAAAACATCAAGATGTGATGGAGTCCAAACAGATTCTCCATTCTGAGTTTTATTGGCCAAATGTGAACTCATATATTGGATACTTTATTAAGAACTCAGCTGCTTGTGTGAAATCTCATCCTTTACCCAATGATCAAACACCATTGCCCTGTTCTACTATCATCTCATCTTTGGATCAAATTGAGAATTGCTTTTGTTAAACTGGAGAACCAGTTTGCCCTAATGGGTAGGGAATCAAACTAGAATCTGGAAGACTGGGGGGTTCTAGTCCCGCTTTAGGCACAAAGCAATACAAAGAGTAGAACTATACTTTATTGACATAGATAGGCTATAACAAAATTCTGCAAGGCTGATTGTACTGCGCTTTCCCTTCTTCGTATACTCCAGTGAATCAGGAAAATGTTTGCCTGAGCTGCTTCTAAATATTATCTTGTTTCCCAGGACTGAAAGAATGTTTACCCCTCTGTCTAAGAAATAGTTCTTGCATATTTCTGTCACGGTTCTCACTTACAGCCCAGTCATGATTACAACTTGGTCTTGATGGGAATAATAATCTGAGTCTAGTTTGGGCTTGATGATACCTTAGCCTGAATCCAAACCATGGTGAAAATCATTGCTATTATTGTAGTCTATTAAAATCACTATTGAAGTTGCTATGAGTTCAATGGGTTGCTATGACACGGGAATTGCAAGTGTCTCCTCTATATAATAAAGAAAAATAAAAGTTTACATGATTTTGAAAAATAAGCACACAACAATCTAGAAACTCCCCCCTCCCTTGCGGGAAATATTTATTTAGCCATTCATTGCAGTGTTATACCACACTTCCTCTTAGACTGGAATACATAAAAATAATTTCATCTTATCAACATAACAAAACAGAACGTGTTGGGCTCACTTTGAGAGCAATTTGTCCAAAGCTACTTGGCTAATTAAATGAGCATTATATTAATTTTAATGTTTTTAATATATACACCATGAAATCCTAATCATTCTTATCAATCAGTACTTTAAAAAACACTGGGATTTAACAAACTACAGACCAGAAATGAAAATAGAACATTGCCCAATCACAATTCGTCTGATAACAATTAGAGCAAATCTCCTTTTCAGCAAAGAGATCTTAAATAGATATTTCAGTAAAAAAACCCAATTTGTATTATGAAACTTGTAAAAAGTCAACATTGATAATATGACAAATATTATGGATGAGGAAGCAAACAACTTTCAGTTAAGTCTTGCCGCACCCACCTGGTGTGCAAAAATGAAAAGGCCCCTTGCAAAGTCTTTAGACATGCCTTGAATGTAACAAGATCTTAAATATCCATTGCTCTACTAGCATTACATTGTTAAGAGGACATAAGTCTCCAGGTTATCAACACAAAGCATCAACCACGTTGAGTCTAACACGTTTCCAGTTAGACCACATTTGAGGTGAACATTTCATTCTGACCTCCAATACATTTTTAAGTCCCATGACAGACATTGCATCTCTGCAACAATTTCAACAAGGCCCCTTTCACTTCCTTGTTCCTGAGACTGTAAATCATGGGGTTAAACATGGGTGTGACAATGCTATAGAACAAGGAGACCATTTTATCCTGCTCTGGTGAATGGCTTGAGCCAGGTCTCATGTACATGAACATAGCACTTCCGTAAAACAATGCCACCACACTGATGTGGGAGGCACAAGTAGAGAAAGCCTTACGCCGGCCTTGTGTGGAGTGAATCTTCAAGATGGTTATGAGAATGTGGACATATGTGATCAGTATAAAGGAAAAGGGACACAAAAGAATGAGGACAGCAATCACAAACACAATGATTTCATTGAGATGGGTGTTAGCACATGCAAGTTTCAGCAGAAACAGGACGTCACAGTAAAAGTGGTTAATGACATTTGGACCACAGTAAGGCATTTGGAGAGTATTGACTACATGCACCATTGCAAGGAGGAAGCCAAAGAGCCAGGCTGCTAAAACCAACTTGATGCAGACTTTCTGGTTCATCATGTGGTTGTAGTGCAGAGGGTAACATATGGCCACAAAGCGATCATAGGCCATGACGGCAAGGAGGACACATTCAGTAATGGCCAGGCCAAAGAAAAAGTAGATCTGAGCACCACAACCAGCAAATGAAATGGTCTTCTTTGGGACCCACAGGTTGGTTAATAACTGAGGAATGATACTGGTTATGTACCAGATGTCTACAAAGGAGAGGTTACTTAAGAAGAAGTACATGGGGGTGTGGAGTTGAGAATCCAGCCAAATGAGCATCAGGATGATCACATTGCCCATTAATGTGATGCCGTAGACAATTACAAACATCCCAAAGAGAAGAAAGCGTGTCTTTGGTCCACTGGTAAGACCCAAAAGGAAAAATTCTGTCACTGTTGTTTGATTCGCCATTTCTTCCTCCACTGCAGTGGAAGAAACAGCTTGTCCTGTAAAATACAATGGCTTATGTTATCAAGTATATCAATCAATGAGAGATCCTATTAGAATTTACTGCATTTGTTCACTTATATTAAAGCCAAAGAGTAATATTTATTTGATAACTCTGGTTTTCTTCATTTCTGCAAACATTACTGGAATAATTCCTACCCAGCAGTATAACATTACAAAATTTCAGGGGTTTCAGTTTTTGTCATTCTGTTTATCTATGCATTAAATTCATAAGTTGGATCCTTCATCACAATGAGTTCAGAGTGATATTTTGCAAGAATGTAATTCAAATTACTAATAAAAATAAGGCATAAACTGAGGGCATACGGCATAGAGTTTTAAAAGGAGATAAAGTGGAGCCAAAATGAAATGCACATGTAGCAAAGTGGTTATACAAATATCCAAATTATTAGTAAACATTAACAAGTTCCTTAAAGACAACTTGTAAGGGTCATGTGATACATACACATGAAAGTATCACAGATAAACTGTGAAGTTCCTTCCAAGCAAGTATAATCAGAAAGTGGAGAGACATGGTGAAAGTGTGACTATTCCCTCAACAGCAACTTTTGCCACTTTCTAGAATCATCCAATTATTATGCCAGTCTAAAAGTAATCAGGACTGACGCTATATCATTTCAGTGATGTTGAGGTGATGAAGTGCTTTAATTTCCTAATGAGGAAGCAGCCTAAACTAATTTAATAATAAATTAGAATAACAATATAACCAATATTGCAATATTTTAATGCAAATGTCATATTTTATATATTGCAAATAATATAAATAATAATAAATAAGAGAGAATACCTTATCAGGTATGACAAATTTGCAATTGAAATCTTGGCATCAGGAGAATGCAATTCCTAGACAACATCAAAGGTAGCATTTCTTAGTTTTGTGCTCTCCAAATGTGGTAGGAGAACAATTTGCAGAATTCCTAGTCAAAGTTCCCAATACATCAGCACTGGAAAGCAACTTTGCTTTTCACTAGAGCCCCATGCAAAAATAGTGAGCGATTTGGCCTACAGAAATTTGTTTACCTAAAGTTACATCAAGCTTTTAATTCACAAATACACTCCCCATACTTACTTATTTACCTACTTGCTTGCTTACTCACTTTACTTATTTAAAACATTTATTATCACTACTATCATCATTTTCATATTGGTATCATCATTAGTATCAGAAAATGCATTTTGGGGGGGAGGAGGAGGGCGGGGCTGAAGTTGGCGATACAACGCATCTCCACAGGGCTCTGTGGGATAGCGCCAAAATTTGAACCACAGGAGGTTCGGATGGACCAAAATCACCCCAGAGGGGAGATGAAGTAAGAGAGCACACCCTGCATGCCCGCATGCCCGCATGCCCGCATGCTTCCTGATTGATCTGGAGAAGGCTGTCAATCCAGCGAAAAAGATGGCTGCTGTGTGCCTGATCAAAGCCGGGACAGCTGACTGACAAGGAAGTGTGAAAGAATGAGGAGTAGTGTGAACGATCTGGGTGAGAGATTTCTAACTTCTAACTGCTATTAAAGACGAACCCCTGGAAAATAGCCTGGGAGGGAGTGGGGCCCAAAAGGGAGGAGGTGGATTTGTTTTTCTTCCACCTCCCAAGAAGAGTGGCAGGTAAGCTGGAAAGCCACTTTTAAACTGGAAGAAAGACTTTTTTCCTTTGGAGAGTGAAAGAACTTTAAAATTAGGAGCTGGACTGAGGACCTCAAATACAAAATTGGTTACTTCAGAAAGCTGTTGGAGATTATAGGAACGAACGTAAGGAGCACTTCTTTTGCTTTTCTTTTTTGCTTCGAAATCTCCGACTGGATAATAGTGTGCGTTTGTGTGCTGTGTGTGTGTGTGTGTATGTATGTGTATGTATGTATGAGATATATATATATCTAGATATATATATATGCATATATTTCGCTCATACCAAAGGAGGACTCAGACTTACAACAGATAAAGAACTACAGGCCAATATCTCTATTGAATGTGGACTATAAAATATATGCTTCAATAATTGCAGAAAGACTTAAAAGATTCTTAAATCAATTTATACATCCAGACCAAAATGGATTTTTGCCTAAGAGACAAATTAGGTACAATATGAGAATAATCTTAAACACGTTGGAGTACTATGAAGCGCATTTAGGGAAGCAAATGGCATTGATTTTTCTGGATGCGTAAAAAGCATTTGATAACTTGAATTGGCAATTTATGTTTGCACAGTTGAAGGATATGGATTTTGGGGAGAGATTTATCATTATGATTAAGGAAATATATCACAATCAAACAGCAAAGGTGATAGTAAATGGAGATATGACAGAGAAAGTAGTTTTCAAAAAACTACTTATTTCTCCTATTATTTATATTGACACTGGAGGTAGTAAATAGAAATATTATACAAGATGTAGAGATAAAAGACTTGGAAATAAAAAAATTAAAATGTAAATTACAGGCATTTGCAGACGACCTAGTTTTTATTCTGGAAGACCCATTAAAAACAGGGCCTAAATTAATAAAAAAAATAGAGGAATATGGTGAGATTGCAGGATTGAAAATAAACAAAGAGAAAACTAAAATACTAGCCAAAAATATCACAGAAATACAGAAAATGAAGAGAATAGATATCCAGATTACAAAGACAATAAAATACTTAGGGATCACCTTAATAGCAAGATGTGCAACTAATAAGGAAGATAATTATTATAAACTGATGCAGCAGATTAAAATGGATTTGGAGAAGTGGATGCTTCTTATTAAGGGGGATCCATTCTATGACTGCCTTGGTCCACCCACCATCGGTTCTTCTTGGTATGTGACCAGCCCATTTCCATTTCAATTCCTTTACTCTCTTGATGTATATTTTTATCTGTTCTCTAACCCATGTGCAGGTTTTTCTATCTTATCTTGTAATGTCGAGCATGTATCTTTCCTTGGCTCTTTGCGCCACTCATAGCTTTTGTATCGATTGTGAGGTTAATGCCCATGTTTCAGTGGCATATTTTAGAGTAGGCAGCACACTGACAGAAAACTTTTCTTTTCAAGCATAGGAGAAGGTTGTTCTTGAAAACGATGCTTAACTTGTCGAATGCCTGCCAACCACATTTAACACGCCATTCAATTTTCTTTATTGCATCATGTTCCATTGAGATCCGTTGGCCAAGGTATATGTAGTGATCTATTACGTCTAGTTCTTCTCCAGATATAAAAAAAAAATCTTTGGTGAATTTATTGAACATAACCTGGCTCTTTTTTAAGTTTATTGTTAAGCCAAATGGCTCTCTTACTTTGGCAGCTCTTGTATGTGTCTTTGTATCTCTTAATAAATATATTGTAGGTTATCTGGGTGATATTGTTTACTCAAGTAGTGGAGGGGTAGTTTATATGTTACTACAGTTTCTATAGCCTTGATAATTTCATCCCTATTTGGAAAAATTAACTGAAATAAAAATCTGATTCAATCTTTACCATATACACTCCTGCACTACTTTCAACAAGGAATTCCTGTGAAGGTGTTAAGAAATGGAAAGTTAAATTTGTTTTAAATCTGCAGTTTAGTCATCTAGATCAAGAGATGTTTGAAATGAGAAAGAGGTAGTGTAGTAGAATAGACATGCTGGTTCAGTAGAAACTTTTTTAAAAGCTACAGAAAAGATTTATTGCCAGAAAACAGGACAGGTAAAGCTGATGCCTAAGCTGGGAGATCCCATCACCTCTGTCTCATCTTTAGACTTGTTATCTTTTTGTTAGATTCTCCTACTTTATATAAACATTTTATAATATGGGTTACAAACTGCTTTGAGATTTAACAGTATGCAAATATTTATGTTTGTGACTAATGGATGGATGTTCCATTCCCAGGGATGATCCATAACATTTTACTAACATAAGGATGGCTAGATAGAGAATAGCAAGTGCTGCATACTGTTAGAAAATCCCCAATTCCTGGTTTACAGCAATGGTGCAATGTATACATTAGACATTTTAATCAGAGTGGAATGGATTGTACATAGGAGGGCATTTCAATTACAACCTAACTTAAGAAATATTTTTCATTGACTGTAAAATACGTGTGTACTACCAAAAGGTTTGTTGCAATGACTTTTATTTTACATATAAATACATGGGATATTATATTGGGCTTTAGGACCACTGAAAGATGAGAATGGTGTAGATGACTTCACACAAACACTGGACAAGCTTTTATTTCAGATGCTGCAGTTCTCAGGATCTGTCCTACATTTAAGTACTATTTAGCATTTACCACTTTGTATCTCTTAAGCTAAACTACTGCATTACCAATGTATATGTAATTAACAGTCAAGTAATAGTTAATCTGCAAGAGATTGATATTTAAGGACACTTCCATATGTGAGTGTCCAAGTACTCAAACTGAAAAGGAAGCTGCTGCCTTTAGATAAAGCTTGAAATCCAGTTGAAAAAGTGGTTTTCTTGAATATTTACAGTATTCAAGTGTGTTTTTTAAAGTATTTAACTTCTAGTTAATTATTCTAAATACTCAAATCAAAAGAATAATGCTTTGCTTTTTGTTATATTTTATTCTTTCTCAGATTACCAAAGCCCGAGGAGATAACATCAGGATCATATTGCAAATTGACAATTCCAAGTTGGCTGCTGATGATTTCAGAGTAAAGTATGTATTTAAAAAAAAAACTATAGAAAGCAATCAACATCTTCAGCAAGATTTAATTAACAAATATTTTCAAAAGACATGGAAGCTATATTTAATATAAAAAACTTTAAACAGTGTACTGAAAGAATGATGAACTTTAATCAGCGAACTATGTGAACTATGTTGATATTCCAGTACTATTTTCTTCTCAACCCAACAATAACCTGTGAGTTTTAATGTGTACAATCTGCTGAACATCACTGCCAATGTTGGTAGAAGGATAATGGGATGACCAACGGGAAGACAAGATTATTAAAAAACAGTTTATTCTTTTTCAGATCAAAATCATGTTCTCCTGGTATGACTTAAAAATAGGTAGTTTTGCAAGGTTTGCTATTTC
>JANHFL010001450.1:7588-27437 GCA_032468155.1 Oxyrhabdium leporinum
GTCCTGCTGTCCACCATTAAACCATCTTTCCAAGCAGTCACCATGTTTCCAGTGTCTTTTTCCCCACTTGGAACAGAGCCCAGAAGGATATTTCTTCCAATAACATAAAACTGTGTTTTTCAGATGTGGCAACTTTAAGATGCTGGCTGGGGAATTGTGGGGTTGAAATCCGCATATCTCCAAGTAGCCACCTTGGAAAAAACACAGATATAAAATGTATTTTTGTGGCTCTGTTTGCAATTTCCGTGCATTCACAGAGGACCCAAGGCCTGTTCAGGCATGAAGGAAAAAAGCAGATTGTGATATGACTGAAAAAACATTCCTCTATGTAGATAATGTTACTGCAAGAGCTTTGTATGGACAGCTGTACCTGGGGTATCTATCTTTTAAACGTCTGCCTTTTAAACTCTGCTGTTACAGCATTTCCGCTTTATGATGTAATCCCTTGCCATCTCTTTTCCAATAGCAATTCCTACCAAAGCCTTTCATATCTCCATGAAATGCTTTTGTGTGAGTCCTGGAATATTCAAGCATTCAATACCCCTGTGGCGATGTGTGTCTTAAGAACCTAAATACTACTTCTTTCAAAGTCACCTTCAAGGACCGAAGAGAAAAAGGCATTGGTGGCTGAGAATGCTAAACTGATGAACAAATAAGGCTTGGCAGGCCTATATGCAGACATTCCCCTTCCCCTAGGCCTTCATCCTCCTGAGGGGAGGAGAACAGACTCAACGGTTGCTAGAAAACAGCTATCCAGGGAGCTTATGCAGAAATAAACAAGTGTTGGAAGAAAGCATTCATACTATTTTCAAACTGTGGGAAATGGAGAGTTTTGGCAGCCAATCAGTGGAAGCTAAAGGAGGCCATGGTGGCTCAGTGGTTAGAGTGCAGTACTGCAGGTTACTTCTGCTGACTGCTGGCTGCCTGCAATTTGGCAGTTCAAATCTGACCAGGTTCAGGGTTGACTCAGCCTTCCAAGGTGGGTAAAATGAGGACCCAAATTGTTGGAGGCAATATGCTGACTCTGTAAACTGCTTAGAGAGGGCTGTAAAGCACTGTAAAGTGGTATATAAGTCTAAGTGCTATTGCTATTGCTAATTGCAATTCTCTGACATAGAAACTCATAATTTAAAGATGGCTAGTATAAAAAGCCAGCATCAATATGTGCATACTTTGTATATAATTTAAAAAATATTAATCTATGTTTAGGTGATTTTTATTTTTTTTTATTTTTTGTACTATGTACTTAGAACTAGAACAGAAAATCAGAATCAAGCAAGGTATAATTCAATGGTTGGGGTACAATTATAAACTATGATTTGTTACAACAAAGTAATTAAGAGAATAGAACACACACAAGCTTCAGAATAAGCTAACTATCACTGTAACAATAATATGGTTGTTATGATTGTTCCTTTTTTGTATAAGTGCATAAACCTAGATAATTTAAATTATATAAGAATGAGTAAGGAGCCAAAATTGAACAGCAGAAGGCTTCCATTTCACTAGAAGAGGCTGGACTGATTTTTTTCTTATGGTGAGAAGTTGGCTTTGGAGGATTTAAATAGTTGAAAGTGGGATTGTGAAAAGGTTTTCTCTTAAAAAAAATCTGGCCTTAAAATAATATGCTTCAAACTCTGAACTACTATTTGAAAAAGATAGAAACCTGATTGAAAGTCCAATGAGATTATTTCTGAGCAGTTTGTGGGCTAATAAGCCATGTTCTAATTACTTGGTCTCCTGATGTTTCACCAGCAACTCTTGCTGGCATCTTCAGAGATGAAAGTTCTCATTGCCACTGGGTTGACATTGGGCAAGAAAATCTGCACCCACTTATTGAAAGTATTGCAAAACTTTCCAATGATCGAACAAATAATCTGCACTCATGTTACCTAGTTTGAGTAATGAAACATCTGCAAGAAAACAACCAAGTTCAGAGAGCACCAAAAACTGCTTATTTCAACCCTGAGCTACAAATATTCTCCTTTATTGGTAACAAATCATCTGTTTCACATCTGAAACATAAATTTCTGATTCTAGTTTAAAACATTCCACCCAAATCATGCCATTTGCATTTGTCCATCAAATTCAATAACCCTTTGGGGGGCGGGGGGCGGCAGCAAACTGTTGTGGGACAGAAGCTATGTGTTGCCTGCCTGCAGTGGTTTCCACTTTCACCCCAACTGGAGCTATAAAAAAGTCACAAGGAAAGAAGCACATTTCTCACCATAACCAGCTTGAGAAGGTCTGCCGCATTTTTCTTTTCCTGTTCTGTTCTTGGTTCTTTAATCATCCTTTCTTGCATCTCATCTTCTTGCTTAATGATTTTGTCAATGTATTCCTAACAATGTGATAAGTAAGACATGCTACTTGATCAATTCGTGTTAATTCATTTCTTTCTGAAATAGATTTGTAAGTACAGACCAAATTTTCACAACTTAACTAGTTTATAAATTATTTAAAAATATATTTTATTACCTTCCCAAGGAGGGGGGTGGGTGTTCCCCAAGCCTTGAAATCTCTAATTTGATTTTTGTACAGCTCCCTAAGGATAATTTCCACTGAACTGAATTTCCCAGAGACAGCTATTTTTGAGTAAATATATTTTATCAGGGTAACTAATAGTAGATATGAAAACTAGTATTAACTAAATGAATGTTCATTTAAATAACCTTGCCAAATTTGACTGAATTTCATAATAGTGTTAATTGAGGAAGTTAGTACAAGATGTGTATCAAGTTGGTAACTATATGAAGGGAAATGTCATATATTTGTAATATCTAAAGTTGTACTTTCTTCATGGTCCTTTTGCCAGATCTATTTGGGTGAGCAAAGACAATTAATATGATCTGCTGTGCATTGATCATCTCTCTTTTTATGCCTTCCATTCTTCTTGTTTTTCTTCATATTTCATGTCTCACTTGCTCTCAACTACATTATAACGGTCTGTTGTCAAAATTGTTTGGGTAGAAATTCACAAGGCATTTTAGAGTTTGAACATCTTTTAAATACAAATTTTGTATTGCTGCATCCTTCCAGAATAATTTGAGTGTTCAAAAATCAATGCTTGATTTTTATGGTGAACCAATACATCCAAAGTCATAAGCACAAATTCTATTCTGCTAATAGAGGAAATAAATGGATGAGAAAACAAAGAAATTATGTTGGATTTTTGGAATAGCTACACACACTTTTATCCATGCCTAAATCTTACTATCTGTCCCAAATATATGCTCATCTCTGTTCTGATATTTCAGCAAATCCCACCCCATCTTCCATTTGCCCTATTGTCACACACCAAGGCTTCCTTCCTTTGTTCTGTTCACCTGACTCCAGCTCCTTACATTAATCTGGCATTCTTCCCACCATTTCAACCCTTTCATGTACATTATGGTTTAAATATCTTTTCAGTAGTTTCTTCCTTTACTCACAAAAGCAAATCATTTCTTATTTTTAAGGGATACATGTGTCACCTATTTATATATTGGCAGACTTCGCTTTACCTTGACAGAAGATTGCAATTTGTGTCTTAATTCATCACTGACTGGCTCATACTGGATTAGTCGACGAATTTGGAGCACATTTGGACATTTTTTTATAGGTGCAGGAGAAACTTCTAATTCCTTGAACTCAATGCATAGGCCTTTCCATGCATGCATTCCAAACGGAGGGCCAGGAGTCTTTCTCTGAATCCAGATGACAAAGGAAAAAGGAGAGGGGTAATTCTATTGAACTTTCTTCTACATAAAATGTTCAGTAACTCATATGATCAAATCAAATGTCAGCCAGAGACAGGAATGCTTGCTATTTACAGAACAGGAATTATACCTCAATGTAAGTAAATTTAGAAAACTGAAATTACAACCAGTCCTCACCTACTGCAATAGTGGGATTGGCAAATTTATTTCTAAGTGGCACAGTAATTAAGCATGATGTCATGTGACTACACTGATGGCAGTTTCAGTTGTGATAGTTAAATGAAGCACCACAGGTTGTAAATTGCAACACCATGTGACCACAACCTGTGACTTCTTGAAGGCTTTCCCACTAACTTTGCTTAATGGAAGCTGGCTATTAAGGCTGCAAATGATGATCAATAGCTACAGCACTTTGATCATTAGCAATAGCGCTCATGTGACAGTGTGGTTGCCACAACTTTGAGGACTGGTTGTAGTTCTCCATTTTCAGCATCACTGTAAGTTTGAACAGTCAGTGAACAAGTGGTTCGCATGCAAGGACGACCTGTACTGCTTTCAAGACCAAGATTGTTATATGATGTTGTAATCATGAGTACATTAAAATGTTGTTTTATATGTAGCTCAAATAAATGTAAACAATGGTTCTTGGAAGATAAATAAAGAATCAGCTACCACTAGTAAGAAGGACTGCGTACTTCTTGTTTTCTTTCTCTTATATGCAATTGCATTACTAATGGAAGAAAACTACAAAAAATCATTGCAAATTTCTTTGATTTTTTTCTTTGTTCTTGTAAATTAGAATGTGATTAAAATTCTGAATTTGTCAGAAACTAATGCTTTGTTTATTTAACTTACTAAGCTTCTTAGCCAACCAGATGCCAATAAAATTGGCAGAAACATCCATGGATACAGTGACAATCTACAAGATGGCAGAGTGGGATATCATAGTACAATCCTCATCCTTTTTCTGCATGCATGTGATGTCAACATATACACAAAAGGTGAAAAGCTCAGATCAAAATATACTCGCTATCGTGCAGATTTTGACATAGACACAGCCCTACAGATGCAGCTGGAAACAGGGCTTAAAAGACCAAAAGTGAAAAGAAAATGTAGTGTCACTTAAAAGATCAAAAGTGTCATATCATAGTCAAATATTGACAGAAACAGATGTGAAATCTATTTACCTCAACAGGAGGAAAGTTTTCCCAATCTCTGGACTGGAGATTGTAAGGAACAATGGTGTCAGAGTCTTTTTTCATTATCCATTGAGATACTTCAGTCAAAGGGCAAAGAACAGTAATGCTTAGGACTCCTGTTTTGAAAGACGAGAGAAAATTTGGGAATAGAATAATATACAGATAGCTGCTTGTACTGTGTATGAGGCTACTTCTCCTTATTAATGGAAATAAATAATATAAATAAGTTTTAAAATGAAGGTCAATATGTGCTCCCAGTTCAGAAACTCTAATAGTTTTTCAGGACCACTCCACCCTTTTCAAGCCTTAAAAAATAGATAGTATGGAAAAAATGGTTGTAAACTAGATTTTAATACTATCTGGTATTAAAGCTACTTGGACAGTAGTCTGTGCTACAAAATGCATATGGTACAAAAATATTTGTATTTTTATTTTTCTAAACATTCCCTAAAACAAATAGAAGGCTCATAGAAAAGTGTCAAGTATCCATAGTTACATCTCAGAAATTTTTCAAAATACTCATACAACCACAGCAACCACAGCAACCGCAGCATATATTTCTGTGATATTAAAAAAACAATATTTGAAAATAATGTAACATAAAGGTGAAGGATTAAGAAGTCTTGCTAAAACTATTTTCAGTCCCAAAGAGTTCAACTTAAACATGGAAATGTTATTGTGAAGCTTGGAAATCAGGAAACTCAGGCAGTTCAAATGAACATAAGGATTTATTGCCAAGCTCTCAACAAGAATCTGAACTATTAATGGTTAAAGCAAATTAATGGTGGATAAGAGTAAATAAAATTCAAGATGGACTGGACTTAGATCTTTTGTGAGCCCAAAGAGACTCAAGGTTGATGACATGTTAGACTCTTCCCTTGGGCTCAGCCTAGTCATCTCCTATAGTTGCACTAAGTATTACTATAGTAATATACACTGTATAGCAAATTGACACATTTAATAAAATGCTAAAAGTAATTTTGAAACTAGCACGTGAATTGTTCTTAAATGCATATATACATTTACAACAAAACTGCATCTGTCTCTATTCAAAGGAGCCCTGCTTTAAGGTTTGCTTATTAACATGCAAAAATCAAATTCTGAAATAGGTCTCAGAGAAACAAGAGACATCTCTGTGAAATAGTGCATTCCTACCTGGGCATTCTTGTATTGATTCCCGAAGAACAGTTATAGTGGGGTGACCGTATGCCATTGCCAGATATTCTTCTGTATCTTTGGTGCGGAGGAGTTCAGTTCCTGAGCCATCCGCATGGACAATGAAGAATCTAGATCACCAGTCCCGTAAATGAGATCAATTCAATTATGCAAAGCAATTTTTTAAAAAATCCATACAAATTATTTGACAAATATAATTAAGTCAATAATATTTTTGCACAACATACCTGGGTGCATGTTCCCCATATATCACAGGCCTCTGAATTTCCGTTGGTTCAGTTACTTTGCTCTCAATATCAACAATAGGAATGAATGTAGATATGCTACCATCAGCCATGACCTGCAAAAGAAAAGAAATACTTTGTCTTAATTATCCTTTCCTAAGTTCCTTCTGCATACTATCCAGAGAAGAAAGTTAATAAGAGTTGGAGAATGAGACAAAGCCCTAATCAGTCAATTTTGTGTCCAATGTGGAATTAGTTGCCAGAACCAGCTCACAAGTAGTTGGCAGAGAGGTAAGTGGCTGTTGCTGAGTGGGGGAGATGCAAAAATTTGTTTCTTTCCAATGTTCTTCCAGTGCTAATAGATAATAATGAAATTATTATTTTTAAAAAAAGAAATAAAGCTGCCAGTACAGAGTACAATATATCAATTCTGAAATTTCTGGAATGAGATTATCTCAAGTAATTTTGGCCTGGGTATATTAATTGTCTATATTTCAGATTCATAAATTGATGCAATATCAATTATGGCCTAGGGGAAATAAACTTTTGATTATACAGGAGCAAAGTGAAAAATCTTAAGAAAAAAAATCTTCATTTGTATGGTATTCAAGTTAAGCATTTTTAAATATATCACAATTTATAGTTAATCCATTAAGAATTTTTAAAACAAATTACATTAAAAAAAGCATTAAATAATTTGAACATTAATCTTTCCATTTTACCTTGAAAATATTTCCTGTGAGGTCTGTCATCTCACAGACAATCTTGGAATTGTGTTTCATAATGTATTTCCCTACATGCTGGTTCTCATCACTGGATATTAGTTCAATATCATTTTTTTCAAATGCCTCTGGCGAGTAAACTGCAGAGTAATTTTCATCGATGAAGAGGGAACCTTTGTTTATGGGTAAAATCTACCACAATAATAAAGAAAAACATTCAGAAAACATAACTCGGTCTTTAATGCTTCAGAGGTCTTTTAATATTTGTAACTAGTGAGCACATTTGCATTGTACAGAATAACAGAAAAACAGAATAACAGAATAACAGAGTTGGAAGGGACCTTGGAGGTCTTCTAGCCCAATACTCTGCTCAAGTAGGAAACCCTTTATCATTTCAAACAAGTGGCTGTTCAGTCTCTTCTTAAAAGCCTCCAGCGATAAAGCACCCACAACTTCTCTTGGCAAGACATTCTGTCAATTGTTCTGTCAGTAAATTTCTCCTTAGTTGTAGGTTGTTTCTCTTCTTGATTCGTTTCCATCCATTGTGTCTTGTCCTGCCTTCAGATGCTTTGGAGAATAAGCTGACTCACTCTTACTTGTGGCAGCCCCTCAGATATTGGAACACTGCTATCATATCACCCCTAATCCTTCTTTTCATTAAACTAGACATACCCAAATTCTGCAAACGTTCTTCGTTTGTTTTAGCTTCCAGTCCCTTAATCATCTTTGCTGCTCTTTCTAGAGTGCATAATATTCAAAAGAATATTATGGATGTGTGATAGAACTATTACAATGATGTGTGCCCTTAGTCACAAAATATCATTTTTTAAAAAGGTGTACTAGTAAGCCTAAAGTAAATATAAGGAATTTGTGAGTTTATGGATAACAGGATTATAGCATCTGAGTTTTACCATGCAAAACTACTAGTTTGTACTTACTTTTATGCATCTGTTTCAAATGTATGAGGTTCAGAAAAAAAGTAATGTCATCAAGATATTGAGTACCAAATAAAAAAAATACCTAATTCACAGCAAGCAACTGGTGAAACTCAGAGAAAGATTCACCATATTACACAAGAATAAGCAAACAAAACAGATACCAGGTCAAAACAAAACCACTGGCAAAACATACACTATACCAAAAACATGCAAGTCAGCTAAAATGAAAAGAAGGGAAAACTTCTAAACAAATACATTATACAGATACAATATAAATATCCAGTAGATATTCCTTCTAGCTGTCTTAAAAGCATTCTTGCAAATAAAGACTGTGTTGGAGGATACCTCCTCCTACTATGGCATTTAAAAAGAAATCTAGTATTATGAAAGGCGTGTATCTATAAGGCATTATAGGAAGCTGACTGCAATCAGGAGTGATTACTTATTTGGTATAATTATCACTCTTTTTTGTGTGTGCTTTTCCCTCTCTACAGTAATCATTTCACCAGCATTAGTTTCAAAAGCTGCATATTAATTGCTTTGCATAGCAATGGTTAGTTTGGTTTACTTAAATTGGAAGCACTGAAACAAATAGAACACTGAGGTAAAAGGAGTTTGAAGTTCAACAGATCTTAATTTCCAACTAACCTGGTATGTTCCTCGTGGCTTGGATATAATTGAAGTGCCATCAGCAAAAATGGCACAACAAGTGCTGTCCTCAGAGTTTGTTAGGACTGTTGCAAAGTGTGGGTTTTCGATACGCATGCATTTCACCTTCCTTGTGGTGGTTTCAGAGTAACTGTCTATGAAAGAAAAACCAACTCATGTTAAAAAAGCATTTATATTGAACAATGTATGTTTGTGGAAGAAGACAAAAGTTTTCCCTCAAAAACAGGCTAATTTAATCTTATCCCTCTTTGGACTATAATTCAAATGATCAAGAATTATTGGAGTCCATCGTTTAGAGAGAAATATTGTAATGAAATAATGTTTTTGGAGAACTTCTCATTTGTTCAACTTGTTAACGATAGGAACAGGAGCATGCACAAGTGGCTGAGGAGGTGCAGCCTGAGCATAGTGGGTGCGGGGTGGTGGTGGTGGAGAGGCTGCTGCTGTGAGGATGGGCAGATGGCTGGGGAGATATGGAGTGTGCAGTTTTAAAAATAGAAATAGGCAATCACCAAATTTTATGATTGCTTGGGATAATTTTAAAACATATATTTAGAACTTTTGTTATCCATTCTACAAATGTATTGTTACCACCATTGGGAGAACTTAGATCTTGGAACAGAAAAAATATTAAAGATTGGCTTTTTGAAAAGGATGCTAATAAAGATGCCACTGTAAATTTTAACCTTGATTTTATCGTTATAAAAACAGTACCCTGTTAACGTAACGTGTTTCATTGAGAAAGATTTTAACATCCCTTCATCTGTAGACCACGCCCCCACATATCTTGAAGGAAGATTTTGTAAGCTCCCTGTTGAACAACACCTCTGTCCTTGTAGTGTTGGCCAAGTGGAGGACATTATCTATTATATTTTCCATTGCCTATTTACAATGAGATCAGGGTCAAATGGTAAATGAACTCAAGGGCTCTGACCTTGAAAAACTGAATTATCTCCTTGTAGATGTGTTTCCAACTGTCAGCAAACAAGTGGTGGCTACTTTTGCTCTATTGTCATTTAAATTTAAGTTCATAGTTGTAACTTTGGCTTTATTTCATTGTAACATTTTTACACCTAATACTTCTATTATTCTATTGTACAGTTTTATACTTTTATTGCTATTTTATTGTATTTTATGGCATTCCTGTGTTATGATATATGGTTACAACAATCTTTCTTATTACTTACTTACTATATTTAGGATTGGATTATTGGATATGCAATATGAAAGAAAAAAATAATCAGAATTCCCTGAACTTTAATATACGTTATTTGGACCTATACTTTGCTTGTCTCTTTCTTGTTTAGTATTTGTACTTTTATCCATAAGGTATTGAGAAGAGAACTACATTTTAAAGATATATACCTCATGTGCAATCATATATGTAAATTATTTGGAATTTGACAATTTATGAGAAATCACGGGTATATCAAGTTTGAGCATTGTGGAGAATACATAATGTATGAATCAAAAAAATAGAACACCGTATAAAAATTCTAAATTGAAGAAGTGTATTCATTTTCAGTCTTCATGTGGTTCTTTATAGATGCACAATGGAAAGTGTCAAATGTGATTCCATGTGGTAAAGGTTTAATCTGCTGTTCAAAATATGGCATAGTATTTTATTGTTTTATAGTATATTTTGTTTTTGTATGTTTTTCCTTTATTTTGTTCTGTACTTATACCAGCAAAACAATATTTAATAAAGTTAGAAAGAATAATATAAACCCATGCCTGATTAACTGGTTCCTGCAACTGATCTTGACAATGGAATAAAAATCATCTGTGTGCGTGCACGCGCACACGTGCTTGATACAATGTGCATAAGTTCTTTAATTTGATCCAAGTATCACCCTGCATGTGGTGAACAGACCAAAAGCCAATGTTTCATATAGACAAATCTGTATGTAAAACAGCTTATTGTACTTTGAATTCTCTGATTTGAAAAATAAGTTTTTGAAAAAATAAGTAGATGCTTGAAGTTTTTCTCAACTTTGAATTTTAATCTTACTGAAATACTTCCTTTCTTACCTCCCAGCCAGTGGTGGGATGTTGTGCGTGTGTATATATATGTATATGTGTGTGTGTGTGTATATGTATATATGTATATGTATGTATGTATGTATGTATATATTAAATTAGGAAAAAAAGAATTCCCAAATTAATAATTGACAGCCTTAATTTTAAATGAAACAGGAAGTTTTTTGCCCACCATTAGGTTCTGCATGTTGCAAATAAATTGGAGAATCTGATCATCATAATTTGGCAAAAGTAAAGGATGAAGAAAGTAGCTATGAAGAACCGTAATAGCTGTAGCTCTCAATGTGATTTATTTATGCACCACACTTTAAGAAAGTGAAAAGCCGGGAATTTTTCTTGTTGATTAATCTTAAATATAGCCTCAATTTTAGATGAAGAATCTATATAAACAAATGAACTAACTGCACTTAATCACTGAAAAGTGATTAAACTCATATTTTTAGAAATATAATAAAGTAATGAGAAATTAAATCCACATGTATTTAAAATTATCAACCACCTCTCTTACATTAACATATTATTAACTAGCAATGATACCTGCTTCTTCACTCTCATTAGAAGAAACAATTTCTACACAGTCCTGGAAGAGGGTGCTTATTCTGGTGCCATCAGCATGATCTACTATTCGGGATCCATCTGTTTTCTCTACCATTAATACTTTATCTTCTCTCATTACCATTACCTAGAATATCAAATTATTAATGAAATTTCACAGATGGATTAAATGCTCAGCAAACATGTCAGAATGTTTTAATACAAACATTGGAAATGTAGATTTGATCTTTTATTTTCTGAAAATGGATTGTATCACTTATAAAGGCATCAGGATACTGAACTTATAAACAAATAGTACCGTTCCATTAACTGGATCAGTGGCCTGGTAAGACAAGAGTGGTTTCAGATCAAGCTTTTCGGTTCCCTTGGTACCTATCTGAATGCCTAATGGGGTAGTCGTTATCCAGGTGCCAGCAAAAGCATCAGTAGATTGTTCAGGTTCAGGCAGATGTTCTTGAGCAATTGTTTCAATAGCTTCATTTTTTCCTGAAAGCAAACCTTTAGTATTTTTTCCTAGAAAATCAGGAGAAAATGAGATTTATTCATGCACTGGGATAACATTCTAAGTACTTCATTATGTGAAGGACAGCTAAAGTGCCAGCATGTATTTTTCCAATTAACTATCTAACCACAAAACGTGGACATTAGAAGACTTACTTCTTCATTACTACTCTTTGATTGTCAAAAGACAGAACTGTTTTTCATTAAACTTACCTAATCATAAAGACAAGGATAGAGACACAGAAATTGTTTGTAAGAAAATCATAATCAGAGATTTTCAGCTCCATGGAATCCTATGGCTCCATGATAGATCAAGAGCAAAATAATAATAATAATAATTTTTCACAGACAATTTAGATTCTGATCTCAAAGTCTTTGACTTTCAGACTCAAGATGGCCTTTTAAGCAGAGATTTGTTTCCAAGGATTCTTAAGGGATCTGGGATTTTTTTTAGCCTTTCAGATGTCAGCCTATTTCTTTGGGGAAGAATAGTATTGGATAAATGCATCTTACTGCTGTTTGAGAATATGTGACATTATTTTTATAGAGGCACAAATATTGAACATGATTCTTTGCATTATGGATTGCACAGCCTATCCTACAGAACAATCTGATATATATTACATAAAGTACTATAATTATGCAACATTATATTATTTTACCCGATAACATTTATTTATTTGTTTGTTTGTTTGACTTCTTCAACTTCAACTTCCTCCTCAGTCCTGGACTATATGACTTACTGCTTTTTTTCGTGCTTGTCTCCGGAGTGGGTGTGATCTCTGTATGAGGTGTACTGGGTGCAGGTGGAGGTGGGATCACAGGGCCAGAATCTGGACTCCTAATCACTGTGCCATCAGCAAAGAGTATCTTAAAAACAGCAAATAAAAATGTGATGTTAATTAGCTACAAATATATACAGTACAGCAGATACAGTACTATGTTCAGATCAGATTAAAAAAATGACCAAAACATGTAAAAAACTCAAGTAAGTTTTATACTTGGATTAAACATTTCTACAGACTTATATTTACATTTGGATGAAACAGTTCTATATATTTCATCTATAGGTCTCTTCCAACTGTTATTCTGTTAAATCTCTACTCAATAATTAAACTTCTTCAGTGGCCACATTTCATACTGAAAAATGACTGAAACCATTTGGAAACATTAGCAAAGCACAGTGGCTTCTCTGTATGCATCTAAGAGAAAAGTAATTATTAATACAGAAAAAAACATGCCATGCAAGGATATATATTCATACAAATAATAATACCTTATTATTTGTGGTGAAGTCTATTTAATTGGGGTTTTATGATTCAGTCAGGATTTAATTCAGTAACAAAAAGTGAATTTACAATTAATGCTAAATGAATATACCTGAGTGGATCCATCTATCATGTATTTTACAACAGTCCCTTGTCGTGTTATTACTCTGGATACTTCTTGCTCTATTGGCTTCTTCACTGTTTTGTGAAGTTGTGACTGTTTTATTCTTTGTGGATAGCTCTGCCTAATAAATATTTCAAAAGGATATTCCTTGTCCATATTGTTTTCCTCTGTTTCCATCTCAGCCTTGCTGTCCCTGGCAGTCTCGTTCCTGATGGTAAGATCTGCTCCTGATTCAACACTGGCTTTGGCATTGATTATCTTGTCTCCATTGTCTTTAGCTAGGGGCTCGTGCTGAGTCTGCTTTTCTTTGCTGTCATCTGTTTTGATTTCTTCCAGCTTGACTTCACCTGATTTAGACTCATCTGTTTTGCTTTCTTCATCATCGTTCTTGTCTTTCTCTCCTTTTTCCTTTCCTTTTACATATAAAAACAATTTTGTTAGTCAGTTAAAATGATTACAGTAACAGTAGTATACGGAAACTTGTGGGCCTTACCAATGTTACAAAATGTTAAACCTGGAAACTCAGTAAGAACAATACAAATACTGACCCAAATGTATGCTTATACCTCATGGTATGAAAGGTCAGTCAAGAGAGGAAAGGCAGTAGTTCAAATGTTTTAAATGTTAACACTACAAATGCTCTATTCATATCTATTTTAATCCTGCAAATTAATATTTTTACCCATAGTGCCATTAGCTTTACTTGTTACCATAAATTGAACAGAGTGCAACTATAGTAAAATCAAACTCAAGTCTTTTCAGCAACAGGAATGCTAGTATCAAATGAAGTCCAACTACTACTCAACAGTTCTCAATCTGAAATCTGCAACATCAAGAAGTATCTCAGAAATAGTTTTTTTACTGAAAGTCTTAGTTATATTTTGAAGTAAGGTTACATGGATGAAATCTTCATTTAAAAGCCAGCATCAAGGAAATTGATGAATCGAAAATTGAAAACGGAGTGCTTCACATTTTTTAAAAGTTCCCTGACTAGTTGCACAATTATGTAAACTATGGGAAGATGTATATATGCTGTAAAAATAAAACAGATGTGACATTTTTTTAATTGCAGGGAAAACCGTCCCAGACCAGAATTCTGTCTGATTTAGAAGATAAAATGTGTTCTTTTTCCTGATTCAGATATCCTTAGATGTAAATTCATTCTAACTGAATTGGGGTACTTTCCCTTTCAGAGTTTTAATAGAAAATATTTCACCATCCCCACATAGTTGAACTAAAAATATGTCAGCATCCCCACATAGCTGAACTAAAAACTAACAACCGAGTAGATCCCGGTTCATCATAAGTTTACTATATTTCCTGCTTGCCTTCAATTTGCTTACTAAAGGATATTTTAGTCACTAAAGCTAATATTGCTGTTTCTTTTTGTATGGACTAAAAAGCTTCTGTACTCAAGATGTAATATAAGAGCTTTCATTACATAACCCTCATGGAGCATTAACAGCACAACTGCTTTTGTAAAAAAATGTTTATTCAACCAACCTGAGAATTTTTGACCAATAAAGGTAAGTACCAATCCATTGGGAGAAGACACATTCAAACTATTGAAAACACGGGTTCCAGGAACAGCTTGGATTTGGATTGGCTCATTTCTTTCTGTCTACAGTATGCAAAAGAAGCAGAAAATGCTAATATATTTAAAATCATTTACAAACATTTCAGCTATCCACAGTGGTTAATGGTTTTAAGGATTAACAGAATAGTGCACTAGTACATAAAATCTCTTTGAAAAGTTTTTGCCAAGTTTTAATTTAATTTTAGCATTAGCAAAGGCACTTAAGTATTTTGAGAATAATTTTCTATTGGTTTTAGATTCTGTGTGTGTCAAATTGCTTGCCATAGTATCCAAGTATTTAAAAAAAATTTTTTTTTTACTGTAACTTGGTATGGTTGTTTGGCCGCAAAGCACAGGCCATTTCCAGCTTTTTGATATTTATTTATTTGTATCCCACTTTTATTATTTTTACAAATAACTGAAGGGTGGGGGGAAACGTATCCAATATATCTTCCTCTTTTTATTTTCTCCACAATATGTTTCTTAAAAACTCCTGCTTCCTCAGTCACTGGGAATTCTGGTTAGGAAAATCTGATTTTTGTTTAGTGAACTACTCATTCTATAGTTAGCAAAGAGCAAAGAAAGCTCAAAAAGTTAACATACACTTGTGGTTAGCAATTTTATTTATATAATTCTAGATATTAGCACTCAAAGTGACAAGGAGTTATTGGCAACAAACAGATCTTTAAGTTGGTTGGCTAAGAACAAAACTATTTTTCAATTTGAATAATTTCTGCCAAAAATTATTTCTGAATTCGACCCAATTGTCAAGAATGGCATTGTTGGATTTCATGGCCACATATGGGCACTTTCACCATCTTCCATATGATGAGAAGACATGTATATGCAGTGCCCAGCTATCAAAGATATTGTTCTTGTTTTGTTTGATAGTCAACCATATGCCCCTCTTAGGGTTAGATACTTAACATCCCTACTTGAAATTCAAAGCCTGCTGGAGTTTGAATCGCAGATTGTCTTATTTCCTCCTGGGTTCTAATTTATACATCGTGAACAAAACTGCTACACTGATGACTAAGACAGTTGACCAAAGGACTTGTTATATTGAACAGATAGGGGTACCCTGTAAAGGTGATCTATTTGCCTGAATATTGAATCTTAGTATTTAACATATATATATTTTGTCACTGTATCTCCTTTATTTTACATTGGACTTATATCCTGCATTTTATTTTCATTTTATATTTGATATAGTTGTAAGACTAATCAAACAATAAATTATCTATCTACTTATTTATGAAATCTATATTTTTCCCTTGGCTAATGGAAGGAACTCAAGACCAGTTTTCTTCCTCTGTTGCAGATCAAATACAGTGATCCCAGATTCCCAACCTCCAAATATAGTTTAAAATTTGATCAGACGGTTTGCTCATTACCCAGACCAAGGGTAAAACCTGGAATTAATTTTTCCCAGACTGAAAGAATACAACCATTTACCAGAGAGCAATGATCTATGGACTCACACAATCTTGTATTCTGGGACATTTTTAAAGTACCAATATCTTCTATAGATTCTGATGTTAAGTTGAAACTGAACAAGCACTTTTTGAGCTTCTGCAGGTATTTTATTTCTGTCTCTGCAACTATTTGGGAACTTCAATACTCTTTTATGGTTCCCAAGATTAGTTCACAGCAATAGTAATGTCCCTCTTTCAAACTGTTCTCTAAGCTACATGAAAGTAGGAGTGAAACTGCCTGGCAAATGTACACAGGAGTTAGAAAAAGATGTAAGGAGCTGTAACTAATAATCTGAAGGAGGCCAAAAATATACTGTTTGCTGAGTACCCTAATTTGTGATCATCAGTCATAATCTGCCAATGGGAGTATATCTTGCTTGCTGCACAGACTCCATATCTACTCAGTATATCTGGAAAGAATATATTTGGAAAACAACTGGCTCATCTTATCAGAAGGGTTTTAAACTACAATTGAAGGAGGAGGGTGACCAATTTCCGTAACCTTTAGGACCTAATCCCAAGTAAAAACCATTAGACAACCAATCAAATAAGGAGGTTGAGAGTAAAGAGAAAGAAGAAAAACTCAGATGCAAAGTAGGGGATGTAGGAAGCATACCCAGGCTCAGCCACAAAGAACTTAAATGCCTATAAACTAATGCTCAGAGTCTAAGGAATACGCAGAATGAACTTGAAATACTACTACCTGAGGGCAAGTATGATGTACTTGCCATTACAGAAACTTGGTGGGATGAAACTCATGACTGGAATGTACTGATAGAAGGATACAGCTATTCAAAAGAAACAGGCCTAACAAAAGAGGAGGTGGAATTGCATTATATGTTAGAGATCACTTCCACTCGACAGAGATACATACAACAAATGATGAAAGCCTTCTAGAATGCATATGGATCAAAATAAAAGGAAAAAAGAATGACATTGCTATAGGTATGTACTACAAGCCACTCGACCAAACAGAAGAAATAGATGAACTTCTTGCTAATCAGTTAACCAATGTACAGGTAGTCCTCGACTTACAACAGTTCACTTAGTGACTATTCAAAGTTACAACGGTACTGAAAAAAGTGACTTATGACCATTTTTCACACTTACAACCATTATAGCATCCCCATGGTCATGGGATTGACATTCGGATGCTTGGCAACTGACTCACATTTATGATGGTTGCAACATTCTGGGATCACAGGATCACCTTTTGCAACCTTCTGACAAGCAAAGTCAATTGAGAAACCAGATTCACTTAACAACTGTACTAATTTAACAACTGCAGTCATTCATTTAACAAATGTGGCAAGAAAAGTCATAAAATGAGGCAAAACTCACTTAACAATTTTTTTACTTAGCAACATAAATTTTGGGCTCAGTTGTGGTCATAGGTTGAGGACTACTTGTATGTAGGAAACATACCACAGTAGTAATGGGGGACTTTAAGTACCCTGACATCAACTGGGAGACAAACAGGCTCCTGACCAACCTAGCTGACAACTTCATCATCCAAAAGGTAGAGGAGGCAACTACAGGGACAGCTATAACTTTACCAACAGAGAATAAGCGATAGAGAAGATTGAAGTTGCAGGAACATTAGAGGAGAGTGCCATATTAGAATTCAATATAAAACAGACACAACCAACAGAACATAATCAAACCAGCATCTTAGACTTTAAAATAGCTAATTTTAACAAATCAGAGCTTAGGAAGGATTCTATGGATGAAAAGGGGAAATCTTAAAGGGGAAATCAACTCAAGAAGCTTGGGAAACTAAAAAATACAATTATAGTCTACCAGTCCAGTTCAATACCACTAAAAAAGAAAAACAAGAAAAAGCCACCATGGTTGCACAAGGAACTCTCAGAGCAACTGAGAGAAAAAAAGGATAAGTACAAAAAATGGAAAGAAGGATACTTAACTAAGGCAGAATACCAACAAATAGCCCATACCTGCAAAGATGAAGTTAGGAAAGCTAAGGCTTTGATTGAAGTAAGACTTGCTTCAAAGGTCATAAACAATTAAAAAGTTTCTTTCAACTCATAAAAATGAAGAAAAAAGTCAACAAAACAATAGGTCCATTAATGGGAGAAGATAGAAAAGAAGTAATAGGGAGTAGAGAGAAAGCAGGACTGCTTAATTCATACTTTTCATCTGCAAAAAAAATCGCTATTCAACTTAACAAAAACAGAACTGTAACTGACAGTTAAGAATGCAAGTTAAAATATGCAAAAATAAGGTAAGAGAACACCTGTCAGCTCTAGATGGATTTAAATCACCAGGTCCTAATGGACCACATCCCGGAGTTCTGAAGTTCTTAGAACACTGGGATACTAAATAAGGACTGGAAAAGAGTTGATGTAGTTCCCATCTTCAAAAAAGGGAAAAAAACCCGAACAGATCCACGAAATTACAGACCAATCAGCCTGACATCAATACCTGGGAAGATCTTGGAAAAGATAATCAAGCAACAAATCTGCGAACACCTAGAAGCAAACAAAGCTATAACCAGAAGACAACATGGGTTCATCAAAAACTGATCATGCCAAACAAATCTTATTTCATTCTTTGATAAAGTGACTAAATTAGTGGATCAGTGAAATGCTGTGGATATGGTGTACTTAGATTTCAGTAAAGCATGTGATAAAGTAGACCACAACCTATTTCTCGGCAAGCTAGAAAAATGTGGGATAAACAGCACCATCACCAGATGTGTTTGTAACTGGCTATAAATCGTACTCAACATGTAATCCTCAATGGAACTACATCTACATGGAGAGAAGTAAGTAGTGGGGTACCCCAAGATTCCATTTTAGGCCCAGTACTCTTCAATATCTTCATAAATGATCTAGACAAGGGAATACAAAGGGAACTCATCAAATTTTCAGATGACACTAAGCTGGCAGGAATGAGCAACACCCCAGAAGACAAACTCAAATTAAAAAAGATATTGATAGACTTAACACTGGGCCCTATCTAACAAAATGAAATTCAACATAGATAAAAGTAAGGTTTTACACTTAGGCAAGAAAAACCAAGTGTATAGCTACGGACTAGGTGAAATTTGGCTTAATGCCAGTAACTGTGAGAAGCGTCTTGGAGTCCTAGTGGACAATCACTTAAATATGAGTCAACTATGTGCAGCAGCAGGAAAAAAGGCCAATGCAATCCTAGGCTGCTTTAACAGAGAGATAGAATCAAGATCACATGATATTTTAATACTGATTTACAAAGTCTTAGTAAGACCACCCTTGGAAGACTGCATCCAGTTCCGGTCACCACAATATAAAAAAGAAGTTGGGACTCTGGAAAGAGTGCAGAGAAGGGCGACAAAGATGATTAGGGCACTGGAGACTAAAACATAAGATGAATGGTTGCAGGAATTGGGTTGCCTAGTGCAGTGAAAAGAAGGACTAGGGGAGGCATGATAGGCTGCCACAAAGAAGAGGCGGGTCCAGAGATGAAATCTAGCCGGTTCGCACCGGTTCACGGGAACCGGTAGGGAAAGTTTTGATTGGTTCGGAGAATCGGCAAATATCACCACTGGCTGGCCCCGCCCCTGCCTACCCACTCACCGCTCACCCCGCTCCCTGCTCGCCCTGCTCGCCGCTCGCCCAATCACTATTCATCTCACCTCCCCACCCCAGCATAGGCTTAGCAGCCTATATAAATTTACCAAGC
>JANHFL010001450.1:36742-52794 GCA_032468155.1 Oxyrhabdium leporinum
TATAAGCTGTAAACCGCCCCGAGTCTTCGGAATGGGGCGGTATATAAATGTAAAAAATAAATAAATAAATAAAATTTAAAGAAAACCCACAGCACAGAAATACTGGGATTGACCGAACAAGGATGTATTACTGCTATTCAAGTAATTTAGAGCCTTTTTGACCTATGTGTAAAGTAAAGAGCTTCCCAGAAAGAGACTTCAGTCAAGCTATCTGCAATGGTGGGTCTATATGTGTGTATGAATGCATGTTTCATTTTAAAACAAAAAACAAAATGGTCCCCTTTGCCGATATTTCTGTAAAATTAATTGGCCGATAACTCATCAGCACAGACTGCCATGCTATTTACTCCCATGGCCTGGGTGTAAAAATACAAAGGAGCAGCAGCTCATACTGAGTATCCCTTGTTTCCTATGCCCAGAATACTCAAAACATTTTTAGTTTTGTTTCCACAAAACAATGAAGCTGTTTGGAGCTTTGCTCCATTACACTGCAGCCCATTTGGGACATTCAGATGAAAAGTTCTGAACGGGGTGCCTGGTTCTAAACTGAAATATAACAGGTTGGTTATGTCATAGACATCACTAGATTATATCTGTAGGAGAAGAACAGGTAAAGATGAAGCTGGATGTGGACGATTATGTGAAGTCTTGTTCCATCTGTGCAACTAGGAACACAGGACAGGGAATCCTCCCGGATTGTTACAACCGGTGACGGCCCCTACACAACCTTGGGAAGAAATTGCGATGGATTTTATTGTAGAACTGCCAGAAAGTGGTGGGAATATGTGAATCCGAGGCCTCTGCAGGCTGCCACATATTATAGATGAGAATTAGTGGGTGGGGACGAAGCTAAACGAGTCATCAGCCTAAAGTTGTTCATTCCCACATCTATGTCATATCCCTCTTGAATTCTGTTGACACTTATCTAGCGCCAATTTTTAGCACTGGTTATTAGTTGACTAGATTGATTGTTTGAGTAATAAATCTCCTTAACTGCAACTTAACATATGCTCCTGATTCTTTGAGCATGACAATATCATAAACATACTTACTTTTCGCTTTCTTTGCAGCAGCTCCTTTTTTGCCAGAAGGTGGAGACTTGACCTCAGCAGGCAGTTTCTCCATTGCCTCTTTAGCCAATTTAAGTGCCTCCAGTTCCTTATCCATCTTTTCTTCCTGGTATTTGGCTTCTTCTTTCACTATCCATTCATCAATGGAGGCAGCCACCAATTCCAGATAATTCCTAGAAAATGTATTACTGCTATCAATCAGAACACTGACTATAAAAGGCTCTTCTCCTTGACCCTGACCTATGGAATTCCTTAGCAGACCAGGTCCTTTTCTACTGGCACAAGGGGGCAGGCTAGTCCCAATTAGATGAAGCAATTCCTCAGATACCGTGGACCCATGCCATTTACACCTTTAAAGATAATAACCAACACCCTGAATTGTATCTGGAAGCAAAATAATAGCCAACACAGCTTTTCACAACAGCAGGATTATATGTGCCACCCTAGGTCCCCCAGAACTTTGTACACTGCTGTATTCTACACCAGCTATAGCTTCCAAATACTCTTCAAAGGTAGCCCCATCTAGAACTTGTTGCAGTAATCCAACCATGACTAAGGCCTCAGTGACGGGTGTAGGGCCTCATAATCCAGATAAGGGCATGATCCATGAAGTTGCACAAAGGCCTAGTCATGACTGTCATTGGTCTTCGAGCAGAAAACACAAATTCCAGGACAACTTCCAGGTTATGCACTGGGTCTGTCTGGGGTAGTGCAACCCCATCCATAACTAAAGAACTGGATCCTGAGGTCTTCTGAGCACACAGCCACTCCATCTTTCCAGGGTTCAGATAAAACCTGTTGTCCCCCATCCAGATGCCTACGGTCTACAGCACTGAAAAGGAGCAGCCATAGCATCACTGAATCATGGGGATGGAAATGTGCAGCTGTGTTTCATCAGTATACTGATGATATCTCATCCCATGATGTCATATGATCTTGCCCAGTGCTTTCATGTAGATGTTAAAAAGGAGTGGAGAGAGTATCGAGATTTGCGGCATCCCACAAGTGGTAGCCAGAGACTGGACCTCTTGTTCCTTTTTGACACAGATTGGGTCCAGCCTTGGAAAAAGGTGCTGAACTAGGGTAATTCTGCACCAGTCAGTCCCAAACCCTGCAGTCAGCCCCAAAGATACCTTTTGGTCAATGGTACCTAAACCAAGAGGTCAAGGAGAACAAGAATGAAAGCATTACTGCCATCCATGGTGGCGCAATAGTTAGAATACAGAGCCGTGGTGGTGCAGTGGTTAGAATGCTATTTGTAGGCTATTTCTGCTGACTGCGGCTGACTGCAATTTGGCAGTTTGAGTCCCACCAGACTCAAGGATTCCATCTATCCAAGGTCAGTAAAATGATTGTTAGGGGCAATATGCTGATTCTGTAAACTGCTTAGAGAGGGCTGTAAAGCACTATAAAGTGGTATTGCTATTGCTATCCCATTTTTACTGTTGTAATTATAATCTTTAAGATAATTACTATTTAAAAAAGCTTTTGATAATTTCCTTTGTGTTATTTTAATATTTTTCAGAGGTTCTGTCCTTTTGTGCACATATTACTATTTCAGTGTCTCCCATCAAACATTAATTTTCATATGGTAAGTCCACTAATTTATCCATAGGTCCTTTATAAAAAGCAATTTTGTCTTTACTTGCAGCATAAATTTTTAGTTATGAGCAAAGTTTTGGCCCACACAAATTAGCTTCCCCCCCTCCCTGACGTTCACCTTCTAAAAAAGGGCAAATTACAGTTAGACTCAATAGTAATTTCTTCTCATATTCACATTGTTGTCATTATGTAGAAATGCTTGTAGTTTTAATATTCACAGACTTAGTCTATTATATAAATATTACATAAACATATCCCTTATATTAGTAGCCCTATGTAAAAAGCTAGTATTCAAAATGTCTGGCACAAGTGTGAAATTGTTAAAAATATATTGTTACCCATTTTCCCTCTTTTTGAAATTCAAAAATATGATAGTTAAATCTCATTGGATGTTGCCTATTGGGAAATGATTATTTTATTACATAAAAGCAGTTTACTTTTGCTAACTATTAAATTGTACAAGTAATTTATCAGTAATGATGGTAAAGTAGCACCAGTCATTCATCATCAGTGAATTATTATTCATTGTCATAATTCACTCCTTCGCCCTTTCCATTTGATAGGATAGTATCTGAAATCCATTTTACCTGAACCCAACATCGGAATGCAGTGAAATGTTCCAGAACTCCTTGAACTGACGATGTTGGTTTATGGGATTATGAAGGACTATCAGCAAAGAATTATCTTGAGTATGATAATAGGAATCAATGCACCTATAATTCTGAGTTGCATTGTGAAGGACCTGTTAACAAGAGAAGAATTAATACAACTCCATTCTCATTAAGAGACTTTCTGTAGAGGTGATGGAAAAAAAAGGCAGTGGGTACATTTATTTATGCCAACTGATTGATAGCCAACTGAGAGACACCAATAATAGAAATTGTGAAGTGTTTTACAATGTATAATCAAAATGTAAATGATTGCACAAAATAAAGAATATAAAAATAACATTCAGTTTGAAAAAGTGAGGAAAAGAAACAAAACTAAAGCAAGTCATATAATATTTAAAATAATAAAGACTTGAATAGAGATACAGTCATGTGAAAAAGTAAGTACATCCCGCAAAACTTTTTCTTCTTTAACATATGTGAATATATCAATATTTACCTTTATTCAAATGGTATAAAGATAAAGGTGATGTAAATAAAAAAAAACACCTTAAGAAAAATGAATTCTGCAATCCCTTATTCAACAAAAAATTAACAGATATGCCATTTTCTTCTGTGGAAAAAATAAATACTCCTCAGCTCTAATGCCTGGTATTGACCACTTTGGTAGAAACGACATCAAGGAGGCATTTCTTATAATTGTCTACCATTCTCTGATACTGACTGAAAGGAATATTTTTCCCATTCCTCCATGCAGAATTTTTTCAGATGTACAATGTTTGTGGGATTTCTCACATGCACAGCCCCACGGCATCTCATAGGGACTTAGAACCAGGCATTAAGTTAGCCATTCCAAAATCCCAAATTCTTTTTTTAGCTATTTCTTTACTGGAAAGTTTAGATCATTGTCATACTGCAAGGTCCATTTCTGTTGAACTTCTATCTTCTGACAGATGATTTCATATTATCTTCAAGGACTTCTGGTACAATGAACAATTCATAGAGGATTTCATGATGGCAAGCTGTCCAGGCCCTAATTCAGCAAAGTGGGCCCAAACCACAATGTTTCCACCACCATGCTTTATGGTTGGTATCAGACTCTTCTGGTCAAATGCTGTCCTTGGGTTTTGTCAAACTTATCTTCTGGTATTATAGCAAAATATATTTGCCTGGTCTGTCCAGTTGTTTCATAAGTCCTGGTTTTTGCCTAGGTGTTCATGAACAGACTTTAGTCTTACCTTTAGTTCTTTCTGGACAGCAAAGATTTTAGCCTGGCATACCTCTCACATAGATCTACCTTGGGCAGCTTCTTTCTAATGATAGACTCAAGCACTTTTATATCAATAGTGGAGACAGCTACTTGTAGGTTATGTAATCAAACTCTGGGATTCCTAGAGACTTTTTTCATTATTTTTGCTCCAGGATCGAACTTGCTGGAAAAACCTGACCTAGTAAGTTGGCAGTTGCTTGAAATCTTCTCCACTTACAGATAATCTTCTGGATACTAGAATGATTGATGTCCAATGGTTTGGTAATCTTTTCAAATCCCTTCCCAGACTAATTTTATCTATCTTTCTTTTTGAAAGCCTCTCAAAGCACTTCCAATTTAGGCATGGTGATATTATGCCCTTCAACAACAAAGAGAAACTAAATGTCTGAAGTTTCAGTAGTACAGGTATCTCTCAGATCCTCTCTAACATGTTTTAATTATGTGCACCTCCTCTGGTACACCTGATTCTAATTTTATATATTTGATAAGTTTACAGCTTTTCCACATATGAAATTTTACTTAATGTTTACTTAAATTATACAATATAATGCAAATGGTGCATATTGTCTATATTATTCCTCCTTTATTAATATTATTGAAATGAAGATTGATTATCTGTACTTGGAAATATGTTGAAAAAGTCAAAAATTTCATTGGAGTGTACTTTTTCACCTGACTGTAAGGGCAGTTGACATAAATTTCAGGATCACCACTGAGAAGGCCCAACTGAGAGTAAGCATAACATGGTTATCTGCAATTTTCAACATGACACAGATAGACATATATGGATGGGTTATTTTAGTCATGGACTGGTCTGTAATGGGAAAGGTGACCTATTAGTATGTTAAGAGCAAAACCTTGAAACTGATTCAACTACAGTTGTTTTAACAATAATGTGAAATGCAAACAGCAAGGTGTCCACTCAACATCCTGACTAGAACTTCCTGTTGACATACAGGACTTAAATAGACTGTAAAATTACCAGTACGTGACTCAAAGCAGCTAACCTATTATACATTGTATTACCTAAGCTATCGCTGCTCAGGAAAGATAATATAGCAATCAAATCTTTGATGACTCTGAAGAATGTAGGAGATCTTCTAAATGATGTATTAATTCTTTCTAACCAAGTTCAAATGTGTTCAAAACAGGCAGTCCTCAATTCCTCCCAAACACACATACATAAACCCGTATATAATATAAATATATGTATGCTCCCTATTCTAATGCAATTAAATTATCTAGGAGGAAACCACCACAATACTATCAAGAACTACTGAGAAACCAAACAGGATCAGTCTAGTTGCACTTCATCTATCTCTCCTGAAAAAAGCCACCTGTCAAGTTGAACATGGTTTCTTTTGATACACAATCCATGATAAATATGACATGATAAATAACTTCGGCTATAATATTCATAGCTACACAGAGAATACCCTTTCGAGTAATTGTCCTCAGATTAATCTAACTTTTGGTATAATGAAAATATAAACACAGACTTATTTTCTGGAAATGCGTATTAAGTGGGCCCTGTGCAAGAGTGTTTACTAAATGAGGCAACAAATTAAAGTTACCTGGAAGAGGAGTTGTGGTTGAAAATGCTCAACAAAACTCCAGTCATTCAAACACCGTTGCTGGGTCTTTTGGATGGCTGAAATTACCTTATGAGAGAATAGATAAAATTTAGCTCATTTAATAAATGTTGGGAAGGAGGTAAAAAAGAATCCATAGAGTCTTATTTTCTAGCTTTAAAATCTAATTCATTTTAAATTGATCAGCTTTAAATCTACATTTCCATACTATCACATGCATCCAACATCTGTGGTAAGTTGGGTAGCCAAAAATATAATTGATTGATAAATAAATAAATAAATCTGCATATTCAACAGCTTCTTATTTTCTATAAAATGGCCCTTTTCTTCAATAACACATCAATATTTTCATTATGGGTATGAAGTTGCCATTAAAAACAGAAGAAGAAATAGAAAATGTCACTGCCTTTTCTATATATGTTAGCACTCAACCAATGTTGTCTAGAAAGTACAATAATGCTCTCTTTACTTCCAATATTGTGGATTTATTAGAGATATACAAACAATTCTAAAAGTAATTTCTAAAAACTATCTCAATAGAAGAACACATATATTCCAAAGTTTATATGGCGTAGAAAGAAACTCTGAAGGTGAATTTCTTAAATTCTGTTTTAGGAGACAGACTAATCTCAACAATAATTCCATGTTGTTTCTGCTGATATTAGTCTTGCAGTACACCATGTTTGAAAAATGAATTATAACATTTATATGTATTTAGGTGGCATCTATTTTGCTTTTAATCATTAAAGCAATTTCAAAGTAGTATGATTATATTAACTATATTTTAGGACTACCTCCATCTTTTTTCCTCTCATTGTAATTCTCAATATAGAAGCTAAATTATTTTTATCAGAGGTTCATTATTTTAAAAAAGAAATTAGCAGCTTTTTGCACCCTCTGGGTGGAAAGCAACTTATAATACAATTGCATAACCAACTTAATGCACTGAGAGGTTAGAAGAATCTTTGTTGCAGCTGAAGCTATCTCTCAAGTGTAACACCTAATTTGAAATTCAGCCCATAATTGTTTTTCCACTTTTTTCTTCACTAGGAATCGTTAGGATGATTCAAGTTAAAACCCATTACATTTCAGGTCAGTTACTTCATGATGAAGCAATTCAACCACTTATTACCATTTTGTCATAATGCATAAGGTGCTAAACGATATGTGAGATGAAGGAAGAATATTTATCATTTTTGATCAGCATAGGATTTTAGGGGGTTATTTGTTTTATTAATTAATGCTCATTCTTAAATTAGAAAAATGCTCTAAAACTGCTTTTTTCCCTCTGTTTTCCTTTCTTCAGTCTAGTCATCTTGTACTAGGGTTCAAATTCAGACTTGGCTACAGAACACACTGGCCAGTTCTGGACCATTCAGCCCACTTTATCTCATACATTACATACTTACTATAGGGATAAAATTAGAGGAAAATGTTCAGGACAACTTCTCAGAGCTCTTAATGCAGAAAATATTAATATTAGATCTATATTTATGAAAGGAGAAAATGCTTAACCTATTTCCCTTCCTCCTTTACTACCAATGAAACAAATAGCAGCACTTAAAGAAGTTCAGTTGTAAAAATGGCAAGAAAGGAAAATGTTAGAAATTTTTAGAGCATCGCTTTGTCAGTCTTCAAAGCAGCATGAAAAGCTTATTAGTTTAGAAAAGAATGTGGAGATGACTGAAAAAAAGTCACTGGAGTTCTTTAAGTGGTCATCAGTGTATTCATAACTCCTTGTTGAAAAAAATCCCTATTTTATGAAAACCAGCAAATACGATGAGATGAAACAAAGATTATAGACTTCTGTACCGATGTGTAACCCATATATGTGAATCTCAGATATTAACTATATGAAAATACATTTTCACTTTCTTTTTTCTATTGTTTTCACTGCAAACAATAAAACTTTAACTATACAAACAATACAGAAAGATAACAGATGGGAATATGAAATAATAGATAACTGTCAACAGCATCATTTCCCCCCCCAAACAGAACAGTATGAAATGAGAGGCTTCAATTCTAATTATGCTAGAATACAGCACACATATCTTTAAAAGATCAAGTGTTTCAAGCTTCTTAAGAGATTCAACCTACTGTATATTTTTTAAAATTAAAAACAAGGAATGTTCAATTACTAGAATTTATTTATTATATTCTGCTTCTTATTTCAGCACTTCTTACCTTATCTACATAATTGTTCAGACCATTTTCATGAACATCAGCAATCAAATCTGTGGAATGTATTTGAAGATATATACAAAATGTTTATAAATGTTAGAGTCTGTCATCTGGTTCCAATTACTTAAATGCTCAATGAACAGAATGGGTACTATGCAATCTTCAAAAAATTATATCCATATATTCAAACCATTGTCTTTTCTTTTTCTCTTGGTACCTGCTTTTATATATTTATGCACAAAGACCTTAGGCCATAGCCACTATATTAAAAGCCATAGCTTCTATGGCAGAATCACCTTCCTCAAGCTTCAGGCTTTTGAATATATGAAGATGGAAGCACAATAACCCTCTTTCACTCTTCTCAGATTTGTGAAGGTAAATTCAGACATCAACAGTCTATGACTCCTTCCATGAAGATATTTACTCATGCATCCATATCCTTTCATCTCATGCTCATTGCAGAAGTTAGAATAGGGCTAGTTCAAGAATCAAATTTCATTAACCCAGCAATATTGTTCTCCAGATCTAAATTAGATTATATACAATAAGCAATTCTTCATGTGCTAACTGTAAAGTCCAGCAGAAAGATAATGGAAAACCAACCGATCTTTAAAAGAACTCTTAAAGCAGCATTCTTGCCAGTGCTTTAGAAAGATAGGGATTCCTTCCATTTAAGAGGACAAGAACAATGCTAATTTTAGTGGACATAATTTTTGAAGAAGAGGGGATGCCTAGCAGTTAATAAGAACATACAATGCTACATTAGAGAATGGGCAATATCGAAAAAAGGAAGCCAGGGAAGAGTGGCTTCAACCTGAATTACTAACTTTCCCAGACACACACTTTATTTAGACTCGCAACAGAATTCATATAATAAACAAAAAGTAGAGCTAAAACACACTAAATTCCACCTGTTTCTATTCAATCCATATCATGCCAGGCTATCCCCATATCATATGTATAATAGCATATCTATACCTATGTTAGCTTTTGAGTATAGACTCAAGAGAAAAAGAATCCATAATGTGTGGCAGAGATTTTATGATTTTGGCCTCAGGATGTGTTCTCAACTCAGAAAATGGAATAGGTTAGTAACAAATGCTAGGATGCCACGTTATGTAATGTAAAACTATGGCGTATAGTATAAACAGCCACACTTAAGAAAAGTCAACAGATTGCTCATCCCTCCCAAACAAAATTCCAGCCACCCAATCCGATATAGATATTATGGCACTTCCAATCAGTGATGCAATGTGCTCTAAACATCTGAGTACAGATAACTGTTGTACATCTTCCCCACCATCTCTGCAGCAATGCCATCAATAGTGGCTGGATCATTGAACAAGCTGCTTTTCCTTCATAAGCAAATAGCGCAGTAGTCCCAAACATTTTAGGGTTGATGAGCACATACAGAATATTAAGGACAAACCATAGGCTCTAGTACATTCACAAAGTAACTGCCATGGGAATGTAACAAGTCACAAATCACCAATTTACAAGAATGCCACAATTATCCCTACTTAATTTTGCCCTTTCCAAGAGCAAGTTTACAAAGTGCTGGGGTGGAGCTACTGGGAAAACCTTTTAATCTTGTAGAGTCCAGAGTCATTTTTGTACATAAAGACATGGCTGGACATTTGCATTTTGTTTTGCAGCATGCTAGCTTCCTGTTTTTAATTAATGTAAAAACTCAGATAAAGTAGAAATGCTGGCATTTGACAAGAGATGTGCTAATGAAGTACACTAGCATCCCCACATTCCATGCTAGGGTCTCTCCCTCTCCCTCTCTCCCTCTCTCCCTCCCTCTCTCCCCCCTCCCCCCCTCTCTCTCCAAGGCTAGGCATACAGTGTGAAATAAAAAAGAATCTATGGTCAGAAATTTTTGAAGCAGTAAAAGTCTTGGGAACAATATTCCATGAATCAACTGATACCTCTTATTAATGCAGCAAGTTTCTAATTTCCCAACATAGTGAACAAGGATTCCAGAGAGAATTCAAGAGTGAAAATGGAGAGGGAAAAGGAAAAGAACATATTTCCAAGCAACGTCTACCTGAGCTGAAAGATTTGGATTGTCTCTTGATATTTTCCTCCAGTAAAAAAGAGAAATCTTTTTGACTTTGAAATGTACTATGCTCTATGAAAAAATACAAAAAAGACAATTAGATAAATTCTAAATGCACATTTATATAGGAGTTCCCCTGCATTCCCAATTCAGCTGTCAGCACTGAAAGTAGCAGTGCAGAAAAGGTTCCGCTTTGAAACTGGAAACAACTTTGTTTAGGAGAAGTAGAGCCCCTTTCATATGCAGGTACTGCAGATATCAAAATGGATGACCCTTGAAAAATATCAGTATGAACATGATCTCAGAGTTCACGTAAATTAGCAATTATTCAATGTAAATTTAATTTAGTTTTTTGATATACCACTTAAGAACTACAGGCAATCCTTGACCTACAACAGTACATTTAGCGACCGTTCAAAGTTACAATGGCACTGAAAAATGTTAACGTTTTTCGTAGTTACAACCTTTGCACCATCTCTATGATCATGTGATCAAAAGTCAGATTTTTGGCAACTGGTTCATATTTCTGACGACTGCAGTGTCCCAGGGTCATGTTATCACATTTTGCAACCTTCTGACAAGCCAAGTCAATGGGGGAGCGAGATTCGCTTAACAACCGGGTTACTAACTTATCAACAGCAATGATTCACTTAACAACTGTCACAAGAAAAGCCATGTCTCACTTAGCAACAAAAATTTTGGGCTCAATTGTGGTTGTAAATTGAGGATTACTTGCATTATCAAGCTCAGATGTTTTATAATATGAACACATTTCTAATCCTATCCTATATGTGTCTACTCAGAAATAATTTCTCTTGTCAATATGCCCTACTGTAGCTATTTCCCAAAAAGAATCTGATAATGATAATCACAAGAACAACAAGGATAGTAATTAATTAATTTTATTTTGCAGTTCATTCAAAAAGCTTAGAAAAACATACAAAGTTGTTCATCTCCTTTTATTCTCACAATACTTATGTTGCTGGTTAATAACATGCAAAGGAGCTTCACATAGCTGAATGGATATTTCAGCCTAAGTTTCCTGAACCATCCTGGATGCTGTTAATCTCTGTTGCAAAAGCAAACAAACAACAACAACAAAAACAGGAGTCTGGGAGCACCTTTTCAGGCTAACACATTTCATTACAAGGCACAGATTCTTGTGAGATATAGCTCACTTCATCACAATTGCAGCTCAATTCTTTTTATGTAGCTCTTTTTTCCATGCAGTTCATGAAAGCTTTTAATGTGCTACTTCAAAAAGGAGCCTTCAGATTCCTTCTGATCTGTCTTGGTCTGACACCTTCTACAATGAGTAATTAACAAATGATTATCAATATCATTAAATGAAACTTATCATTCTATTTTTTATTCCTGCAGATAAATGCCTCAGCTCAATAAAAAAATCCTTCAATGGCATCATCCCATGCTTTATTATGATTAAGGTATCTATTTGTAAGTTAATTCGACATGGCTCAATTGATGTCCCTGCTCATGAGTAATTTACTGTTCCAAGAGGAAGTGGAAATTCTGAGAAAGTAGTTTCCTTCCCTGATTTCGTGCCTTGTGTCAAGATTTCCTCAGCTTTCTGTACATTAAAGTACAAAATATTGCTACACTAAGACTTTGTTATGCTGAACTACAATTTTAAAATTTTACTGCAGGGGAGCAATTAAAATATGATCCCTCCTCCTGCAAAGTAGTATAATCTGCTCCATCATTTCTGTCTGTTTCCTGATTGTATCAATTCAGATCCAGATATTCCAAAATCTGTCCCCAGGTTGCTTTTCAATCCTCTTTCAGCTTAGTTTCCCAGTCCTAATACTGCCTGTTTAGCTAGCAATTATCTTTCTGCTTCATTGTCTTGCAAACTGCTCTTTCATTTTCTTTGAAAGGATTTTTCATCAGCCTCATGTTCTGCTTAGTCAATGCAGCCATCTTGAAAACTCTCCCTTGGTAGCCATTTTCTTTCACTTAGAAAAAAAAGAGGCCCAAGGATGGTTATACCAATAGCCAACATGGGTGATAACCAGTAACCAACAGGGGTTTGTTGAAAACAGATCATGCCAAACAAATTTTATTTCATTCTTGGACAAATTAGTGGATAAGTGAAATGCTGTGGACATAGTATACTTAGATTTCGGTAAAGCATTTGATAAAGTAGACTGCAACCTATTTCTTGGCAAGCTAGAAAAATGGAATAGATAATACCACGACCAGATGGGTCTGTAGTGGCTGACAAATCGTACTCAACATGTAGTCTTCAATGGAACATCTACATGGAGAGAAATAAGCAGTGGGGTACCCCAAGGTTCCCTTTTGGGCCCGATACTCTTCAGTATCTTCATAAATGATCTAGATGAGGGAATAAAACGGGAACTCATCAAATTTGCAGATGACACTAAGCTGGCAGGAATAGCCAACACACTAGAAGACAAGGTCAAGATCCAAAAAGATCTTGACAGGCTTTGATCACTAGGTCCTATCTAACAAAATGAAATCCAACCTAGATAAAAGTAAGGTTTTACACTTAGGCAGGAAAAAACAACTCTATAGATACAGGGTAGGTGAAACTTGGCTTGTTGCCAGTCATTGTGAAAGGGGTCTTGGACTCCTAGCCGACAATAACTTAAATATGAGCCAACAGTGTGTGGTAGCAGCCAAAAAAGCCAACGCAATCCTAGGTTGCATTAAGATATAGAATCAAGATTACGTTCTAATACTGTTTTACAAAGCCTTTGTTAAGATCACACTTGAATACTGCATTCCGTTTGGTCACCACAATATAAAAGCTGTGGGAACTCTGGAAAGAATGCAGAGAAAAGCAACAAGAATGATTAGAGGGTTGGAGGCTAAAACATATGAAGAACGGTTACATGAATTAGGTATGTCTAGTCTAATGAAAACAAGACTAGAGGAGATATAATAGTAGTGTTCCGATATTTGAGGGCTCCTATAAAAACGAGGGGGTCAAACTATTAGACAAAGCATCAAAAGGCAAGATGAGAAACAATGGATGGAAACTAATTAAGAGAAGCAACCTAGAACTAAGGAGAGCAATCAACCTATGGAACAACTTACCTTCGGAAGTTGTGGGTGCTCCATCACTGGAGGCTTTCAAAAAGAGACTGGATAATCATTTATCTGAAATGGTATAGGGTCTCTGCTTGAGCAGGGGGTTGGACTAGAAGACCTCCAAGGTCCCTTCCAACTCTGATATTCTATATTCTATGGTCTGATATTGTATGTTGTGTGTGGAATTTTGGAAACTGTATCATTTAGTAAACACAATTGTTAAAATGCAGTTTGTTCTGATTTTCTTACTAGATATATTTTTTCAATAATAATTCAAAAAATTATAAACACTGTGCTTTAATATATTCACAAAATACATCTAAAATTTATTTACCTGAATTACTCTGATTAAGTTCTTTAGAAACCTTTTTGCAAATTAATTCTTGTCTCAGTTGTCTAGCAAACCTAGCAGGATTGTCCCATGGGATATAAGACACCTCATCATCACCACCAAACATCTTGCCAGAACTTTCGAGCAGCCCAGAGTTATCGACTTTTGTCAGCTTCAAACTTTCAAAAGTAAACACTCGAAAAGCTCGTTCTACTTCAGCCCAATTCATATGTTCTACAAGAAAATTAAGCCACAGAAACAAAAATGTCTGTTTAAATTGCCTGAATCCACTTTTTATTTTGTCAGAAATCTGTTTATCATTCATGGCTGATTCAAATTTATTCCAACCAATGCATTCCCAGAAGCAAAAAGAAAAAAGAAAAAAAAGTATCAAATAAAGGAGGACATTATTCTACTTCCCAGAGCATATAGAAATTCGATATAACAAAGATTTGGACTACTTTGGAGACAGTAAGCCAATAAGAGAATAATATTACCATCAGTACAATAGTGCATGAGTTCATGAAGCCTGGCAAGGCGTTTGGTATTGTTTGCAGGTGATGGAAGAGGGAATTTAAGAAGTTCCATCAAAGGCAGCTTTCCCATCATTTCCTCTTCAGTCTTTATTGGGTCTAAACCGTCTTTTACCTTAAGTGAAGAGAAACATGAAACTTCACTGATTGTGCTATTGAAAGGAGGAATGAGCAACTTTTCATACTGGGGAACATAAAAAGTGCTTTTTGCTTTTCTCTCTCTCTCTCTTTGGAGCACTACAGCTTCCAGGGGAGAGGATTGGTGACACAGAAATAAGGCAATACAGATGCATTATGCCTAGCAAAGTTTCACGTAATCATTTTGCTTCTTACTTTTTTGAAAAGCAAGACCAGATTTAAGTGTGATGTTTTAAAGTATACAATTCTATAAACGTACACTTTGGAAAATTAAAATATAAAACCTGAGCTCTACATATTTTAATAACACAGGGTTAATATGTACTACATATGCTGATGATAACTTCTTGATTGATTATGTTGGATAACATTTCGTGCCATTTTATAAGTCCAACTGTAGGATTGTCTATTGATATTTCATAAGCAAAGGTTTTAGAAATAATCAATTAGGTTGCAAGAATTTCTTGGTCTCTCAGCAGCTTTTAACACCATCGACCATGATATCTTTCAGAGATAGCTATATAGTAAAAACACAAACTAAACTTAGAGAAAAAGAAGAGAAGAGAAAGAATAAAAAGTGCAGGAAAAAAGATAAAAGAAATAAATATAAAGAAATTACTTCCAACCTTCACGACAACTATAGACAAATTTAGTAATTTTTCACCTCCCATAAGGTTACAAACACCCTATATCCTATCCTCTTCATCCTATATCCTATACCTTATTGATAAGCAAATCCATAAAACATCAATATTTGAATCTTGTCCATAAAGGTTGCCAGAACTTTAAAAAAAATTTTTATTTTAATCTTGAACAAATAAATCAACTTTATATTCCTTCATTTTACTTTTAACAGTTTTAATCTTTAATTAGATATTATAGGATTTAATTTCTCTTCAATTCTTTATCCCATTGCATAGATTTCTTCCAGGTTTTAACAACCCTTTTTGTGGATCCAATAAGAAAATATTTTCCAGGTCATTCTCTTATCTTGTCATTTGTTTTTCATATTTAATTTTTAAAATGTCAGTCAGTTTCTTTTGCATATCTAGTAAAAAGTTCTCTTGGCCTGTCATTTGTAGTTCCACATTCAGTACTTTATCTTGTCAAATCTGTTCCACATCTGTCATTCTTTCATGCCCTTGGAATCAGACCCAGCTACAACACAGTCTGTTTCAGGCACTCATTTGGTCCTCTCCAGCAATTCCTCCTGGAATCTCCCCATTAAAGTGTGCAACTTGCAATCAAGTAGCAAGATGTTGAACTGACTAAAGATTGACAGACTTGCATACATTTAGCAGAAAGGGAATTTAAATCACGTAGTAAATTTTCCCTTAGTAGAAGCAAATGGAGCATCTGAATTCCTCCAGCTTATCTGCAAATAGTTCCTGTTTTTATGTTTTGCCTTTTTCTCTGCTATCCCCTGTTGCTTTGCTGTTGAGACTTGTAGCAACAAATCCTCCAGTTAGTACTGTATTTTCCTAAGACCTGTGTCTGTTTCCTGAGGGGATTTATTTTTATTTTTATTTTATTTTTACATTTATATACCGCCCCATTCCGAAGACTCGGGGCGGTTTACAGCTTATA
>JANHFL010001450.1:52894-74982 GCA_032468155.1 Oxyrhabdium leporinum
CTTACATCAGTATATTAATCCAATATACCTCAGAATATTGCCCCCACAATCCGGGTCCTCATTTTACCTACCTCGGATGGATGGAAGGCTGAGTCAACTAAGATGCTAAGAAAGTCAGGATACAAAACATTAATATCTTTTGGAGATATTCTATTCATAGAAGCAGATATCATTGCTGACATCGTTGAAATTGTAATTACTAATTTCTAGCTCCATTCTTCAAAGAATCCTTTAATTTTCAAATAACATTTTGTGTCATTTTATAAGTGGCAGTATTAAACAATATTAAGAGCAGATTTGTATTTTCCCCCTTGTGTTTGAAATCTTTAGTAGCCTCTTGTGATCGGTTTCTAAAATCATAAAGAGACTTATCTTTTTATGATATACAATAACCAAGGAAGCCTAAAAAATCTGTTTCCTACAAGAAGCTATTTATTTCGTATAGTCCATCTCAAATATTAATGTAAAAATCAATATTCCAAATTTATATGGACCCTTAATCCGTTTCTAACTTTCTTAGATCAAAATCTTATTTAGCTTGTTGTTTATCAAATTCTTTATGTTCTTAGGCTTACAGTTAATTTTTCTTCTGTTCAGAGTTGAAAACTCTGTTGGCTTTTCCAACTTGTTATTCTGAAAGTCTCCCACAACTTTAAGATAGGGAATTTCCAAAAGAGATTAGACAGTGATTTTAGTGAACTTTCGGTGTTTTAAAAAGTTCTGCTATGATTGCAAGCAAGATGACTAACTCTCTCATCACCTGGTGCTCAACCTGCAGAAAACTTTCATGTGGTTGGCTCGTGAGAAGCAGTCATCCAGACAACAATCATCTCCCATCCTGTCTTTGTCTACTTACTGGTTCCTTGGTTTGTATCATGGTAGTAGATTCCACTTTCAGGGAGACGTCTCCAGTCTGCCATACCTCTCCACAAAGTCCCATGCGTATATTTGTTTAAACTAGGTCATCATTTACTGTATCAATTAACATTTCTGCTAAAATATTGTGTTTTGAATCTGGATCTTTAAAAAAGTATATTTAAATTTTATCTTTAAAATCAATACATATTTGTACACTAAGAGGTATCACTTTTATTTTTTTCTTGGTTGACCATGATTTTTAGCTTTTGTCTTGATTTTCAAGACAAAGTAGGGGAAAAAAAGTAAAATATTGTTCTTAAAAGCAGCTTATGAGACATTTTAGTATTTTACATTGGGGAATCTAACCACATGGTATAATTTTATTATTAGATTTATATGAGCACAGATTTTGCCTTTGCAGAGAACTGAAGGTACTTACAGTTTATGCATTCTTTTGGAATTTGGAAAATTTATAATGAAGTATTCTTTCTTTCATTTCTCTATTTTTGTATTATTGATGAGAAAAAAGCTGAAAAAATGTTATATTATACCTTTAGGTAGTGTAGCTTCCGAGACAAATTATCATGATAGTTTAATATTAGAGGCCCTCTGGGAGCCATAACTTTTTCATCATTTTCAGGATAAAAGGAATTATACAGCTCCTGTCAAAGGAAAGGAAGCATGCATTTAAAAACCTGTTTATATTTTTTATAAAAGTATTAAATATTTATAAAAGTATTAAATCAGACAATACAAACCATTTTTTCATTCTCAGGAAGAGCAAGTGAAGGTAGAATCGAAACAATATGATTGGCAATGGCATGATCCAACCCATCTTCACGTGGCAGTGGAATCACTACGCTTGGTGGTGTAAGATTTTCTTCTGATGCAACAACCTAGCACAAATAAATATTTTATTTCATTATTCCAATGCTCTGTGAAAAAACATGCTGAAGGAGTTATTAAAAATATTACAGTTACAGAACTTATACCATCAATACAGGTAATCCTTGACCAAGAGGTGCTTTTTCAAGAGGCAATTGGACTTTCTGGTTCTTTCTTTGAAGATGTTTCACTTCTCATCCAAGAAGCTTCTTCAGCTCTGACTGGATGGTGGGGAATGGAAGAAAGGGTCAAAGAGGCCATCTATGTCAAAATTGAACAGCCTTCTCTTAACAGAGGGAGAGGGATACGACATCATCTATTTCTAATCTACAACACAGTCCTTTCGATAGTTCCAAGAAGGCTCCACACCCATTTGCACAACTCAGGTGACCCTGATGACACAGATGAATCTCCAGGTAACCTTAACAACTCGCTAAAAGAATGCAAATGACCAGCTGTCTGCAAGGAGTATAAATCCTTCAATTCCCCACCATCCAGTCAGAGCTGAAGAAGCTTCTTGGATGAGAAGCGAAACATCTTCAAAGAAAAAACTAGAAAGTCCAGTTGCCTCTTGAAAAAGCACCTTTGGAACAAACTTGACCTGGATGACTGAGAATCTCCACAGACAGGTAATCCTTAACTTATGACAGTAATGGAGCCTGCCCATTTCGATTGTAAGGTGGGATGATGTTAACTGAAACTTCATCCTAGATCACCCCAATGCATGTGTTAAACGAATGTAGGGATGAATGCAGGGGTCATTAAATGCACACGGGGTGCCTTAGGCATTCCTGCGTTGGATCTCCCCCAATCCCTGAGATACCCCTGTACTCTGCTACCTTTCCTTGGGATCCCCACAGCTATCTCCAACACTCATAATGCTTTGCTTACCTTCCGGAGATCTGCAGAACTCAGACTGTGGGCCATTCTTACTGGGCCACATGGAGCAGCTGTTTGCAAACTGACCTCAGCAAAGCAGCATTTCCCATGCCTTCTGCTTTTCTGCATGGTCTTTTTAACTCAAAACAGGATAATGAACCACAGTTTGTGCTTTGCAGTTTCTATATTTCTAGAAAAAAGTTTTAAAACGAAGGGGGAGAAACAAGAGCAGTGGACAATGAAGGGTTAAATGTTAAAAGTGTAATGCAGAGGAAGCTGCTTTACCTTGTTTGAAATCTGACATGGAAGACAAAGATGCTTTTCCCCTTCCCTCTGCATTGCCCTTTTAACACTTAACCCTTCATTGTCTGTTCTCCGTCTCACTGCTCTTATTTCTCCCCCTTCATTTTAAAACATTTTTTCTAGGAAATTAGAAATTGCAAAGCACAAACTTGTGGCTCATTATCCTGTTTTGAGTTAAAGATGTCTTAAGCAGGTGACCTGTTCCATCATTAGGCCCCACATGGCCTTCCACATCCTGAGATACCTCATGTGCATTTAACGACTCACACATTTGATTAGCGAATGCATGGGGGATATCAGGAAGTGATCATGTTCAAGTTATGCAATTCATTCCTATGAATCCTCAAGTTTCTCAAGGCAGGCTCCATTACATTCGTAACTCAAGGACTACCTGTATAGCCTATGTTTGCTTACCTGCTGCAACATACACTCCAGTAATAAGGCAACAGAAACCACCTCATCAGGGACACAACTCAGGAGATCATTGTAGTACCTCATGTCTACCTCTGTAATAATAAAATTATTTTAATACAAATAAAATTTAAAAATGAGTCTAAAATATTTAGGTATACAGAGCTACCAATAAATACAATCTGTGTATATTATATACCTGTGAATATTCTTATTTATCAAAATAAAGTGATTACCTTTGCAATAGGCCCTTTCATTTGAAGCCAAAGAAGGCAAGCTCTGTCTGAGTAACTGAAAGTTTTTTCTCTCAATCTACAGACAATAATTCTTTAAACAACTATATTAAACAACCTTAACGAAAGGAAGAAAATCTTCCTGAAGAAGTGCAAGGCATCAAATCAAGACTTTGATTCACAATGGTGAGCCTTATGATGGAAAGCCAGCAGTACAAACTCTTGAAAGATTATGATATGCTTAGTCTGTGATTGCCTGAAAACTCTTTGGGGACGTTTTTAATTTAAACGTCATCTGGTTTGAGGATACTTTCAGTTGATATGGCTGGCAACCCTGCTCATACTTTGCTTGATCTTTAAAATGTAAGAGAAGTTTGTCTACTGACTCAATTACCCTACATGATCTCTCCTGTTTCTTCAAGTCATACTGCCTCTTGCTTTTTCTAAGAGGATGAGAAACAAACTAGCAATACTAGCAAATATTCAGAAAATGTGCAATCCATTCCATGTTAATCATTGCTGCAATGAAAATTTACTTCACTGAAACCATCATATCTATGCCCTGTTATCAAAATAAAAGACTTGTAACAATCTGCAAAAAACATAGAGAATGGCATTGAAGGGCAGGAAGAAAAACTGCTATCGTAGCAATGACCAGGATTTGAGCAGTTCCAAGGAACTAGAGAAAACATCTTAGACAGGCCTCTCCCAAAGTCATACAAAAATTAAGTGAGGGAGGTGGAAAGCACATTCAAACTTGCAAGATTCTGTTAGAATAAAAACAGTACTGACCTATATTGCACTGGTTTCTTTATTTCATAGGGCTGACACTATATAACTAATATAATTGTTACCCAGAATCACTTCTCATGAGATGGATAGCTATATAAATTTGATTAATAAACAAATAAATAGGACAGAAATCATTGATGTCAGTTGTGATTAATTTGCAGGAAATCTTATGAACAAAATAATTCACATTTATTCCAGCTTAAATGCCATAATTTATCAAAATCAGTGCCTCTCTCTTCAACTTTTTTTTTGAGATCTACAAGGTTCTTGAACAGCTGAGACACACCATGTCTACTTGATCCTTTCCAATCCAATTTGACAGAATTGGACTGAATTACCAAAGCAGCATTAGCATCACTGAAGAATGATTAAGTTTCAGCAACCTTATAAAGGATCCTGCTTTTTCCAAAAGTACGTATGAATTTTATTCTAAATAATTATATATACTACTGCTTTTCAAAATTTGAAAGCTGTTCATGATCGAACAATGAGAAAACAATCCCTAGTATGGCAGTTCAGGGTTTGTTTGTTTTTTTCATACAGAGACTTCTATAGTGCCAAACTCATTATGAGAATTATTCAGCTCAACTAGGCATTTTAAATTTAATCATTTCATCTTAAATTCAATGAGTGCCACAGTTGTTTATCTGCCAATGTTTATTATTAGGGATTGTTTTCGCATTGTTTTTTATGAACAGCCCTCATTTTTAACTTTTTTAACTTTAACTTCCTAACTGCAGGGTCAATGTGGAGCAATGGTTAATAGTGCTGGACTAGAAGTAGAAAGACTCAGGTTCCAATTCTCCCCAACCAGAAAAGCCAACAGTTACTTTCTCTCAGAGCTAGATTAGGAAATAAAAAAGAATTCTACCAGGTGCTAGCAAGCATTTCCAAAAAATGTTGCCAAAAACCCTGAACGGACCTGTTGAACCTGTCCATGCAGTCATTAGGAGTCAAGATTGATTTACAGGACCATAACAATCTTATTATTATAATGGGTACTCGCTCTGGCTTGGAACAGCCTGGAAATACCATATACAGTACCAGACAACACTCTTAAGCATGTTGGTAATCTAATTTGCAAGCTGTATGTTTTAGTCACCCGCAGAAGGATTTGGTAGTCCCCCACAGAGCTCCAGGAGTATGGGTTTGCTACTTAACCATTTTGTGGTTAAGTATGAAATATAAGTAGTCAGTGCCTATTGAAGAACAGGGATTACATTCTTCAAGGGACTCAAATTTGTTTTATCTACCTTCTGGAGTATGTCAGTAATCTTCACAACGTGTAGTTTATGCTTATAAAGCTAGAGAAAATACTTTCAGCAGTTAATGATCAATGGCAATAGGGACGGAAAATTCTGAGGTTATCTGTCATGTTAATATATACAGCTATATAGAGAACCCAGGAATGAAAAGACCATCAGAAATATTACTATGGCTATCACCAAAGTTTTGCACAATGTTATACTGCACACTAGATCAGTGAAAAGGAATTGTTCTGATAATTTTTGTACAATAACTTAAGTTATTTTACATGTACCTGCAGTTAAAACTGGGAGTGTCACAAGCTCATCTACAGCCTGTTTTTTTTTTGTAGGAGTAACTGGAAGAGTCATATGTACCTAGTGAAATAAAACATCAATTAAAACAAAATAACCATGTTTATGCTTTAACCTTGTTACAGCTGAAAAAAGTGAATAAAATTATGTGAGCTAGTTTCCTTCAAAGAAGCAACAGAGCATCTGTCCTGAAGAGGCCGTATCTTGATTCAGCTATAATTAACACTCTTCAGGGTTCAAAACTGGGCAAGATTAACTCTAGCAAATGACTTTTACCTGGACTAGAAGGGAAGAAATATGCCCCCTCTAATCCTGTTAGACCTCTTAATATTATATGACTATTAACCATGGTTTCCTCCTGGATCACCAGTGACAGCTGGAAGTGGGATTACTCTTTTATGATGGTTCAGCTTCTTCATAACAGAGAAGCTCTAGTTAATTGTTATTGGCCAGGGAAGTGGCCAAACTACGGCTACTGCTATGGTTCACTTTTCTCCCTCCTGCTATTCGACATCTAGGTAAAAGTGCTGGGAGAAGCAACCAGTCAGTTCAGGATGATGTATCATCAATATACTTGTGATTCATTGCTCAGTCAGTGTCCTAGCCTGAGAAATGAGAGAGGCAGGAACCCAAAGCAGACCTTCTTGGTGGTGGCTGTATGACAGTGGAACAGCTTATTTCCAATGCAGATTCCCTTCACACTGCTGAGCTCCAGGAAGGTATTAAAATCATTTTTTCCCAGATATTTGAGATCTAGTAGTTGAACTTGGGCTGACTTTTTTGTTGTTTTACTAGCCTATCCAATTCCTTTACTAAATATATATTACTTTTTAAAGTAATTTTAGTTGAATGTTTCTCATAGGGATTGATGGCATTGTTTTTATTTCTTTATCTGTTGTCTGTACACTGCCTATCATTTTGGCATATGCTGCTATATTAATTTTGTAATAATAAAATAGATTGCCAGTCTAGCAGGTTATTAGTAATACCCAGTAAATTGAAGGAGCAATTCAACAGTAATTACTCCATCACTAGATTTAGTTCTGAACTATGATATAGGTCTTAGCAATATCCAAATGATGGGATTTTAAGCAAAATGTATTTTTGTACCAGATTTTACATAGAATATTACAATAATTTTAGCTATTTACCACAAACCTCTAATTTACTCTTCCTTTCTACCACAGGTACATTAATAAATCTAGTTGATTTCAAGTAGTACTGGTGTTGTCTTTTCCAATCCAGGCAGTCATACATTAAACATGCAACATTTTCAAAGATGTCTGTTCCAGTTTCAAGCTATGTAACAGAAGACAAAGAAATGTGAAGACATAATTTACAATAATTATTTGCTTATTCATTTTATATCCCAGCTTTCTATTGTTCTACTCAAGTGAGTACTTAAGTAAAAGCAACAGGCAAATGGAGTAAAATTTTTAGTAACAATATGCATCCAATTTAACAATATAATGAAATACGATTTTTGTGCTGTTCAGATTGAATGGTTTAAATTATTAATATTTTTATTTTGGAAGAATTACAATAAAAAGCTATTCCATCGATTACTATTATACATAGCTGTCTCTTTAATATATTATAATTCAAGAATCCAATCTTCTCAGATCATTGCTAAACATTTTTTTCCCCCATCCATTGTAGAGAATTTTCTCATGGGGAATTATTTTGATTTATAAAGGAAATGTGAACATGGTTTTACAGGAGAACAAATGGGATCACAAATATTCTTAGGCAATTAATTTCTTTCTTCTGGATTGCCCATCTGTACTATTTCCATTTCTAAATCTAGTTATACACGCTTATTTCAGTTGTGTCCAGACAAACTTTGGAACATTTTCAACCATTTTATTTCACCTTGATGGATTAAATATTGTAATAATCTTTATCAAAATTTGCATAATGTTCTCCATTATGTCAAGCAAATTTTTGACAATAAACTTTGTCAAGAGGTGTATGAGAACACAGGAAAAATAATGTCAATAATCAGCATATGCAAAGTTTGAGAAATTAAGCTTAAGAACACCCCTCTTCCATATAGTTTGGTCTCTTAGAAGAAAAAAAAATCAGAAGCAGCAAAATTCCAAAACTCTATTTCACCTAACCCATTATCTACCACAGTGACAGGCACATGTCCCCTTAGAATGCTTACTCACCAGGAAATATGGCCATTGCCATATTTATGCCCCTAAATCAACAAGGATGCCCTTTTGTATAAGAACAGGCTACTAACCACCAAGTCATTGTTGCTCCAGTCCACAGGAAAGGCAGACTCCTGGACTTTGTGATATAGTCTAGCTATCTGAAAAATATTTGACCCTGGTTTTCCATTGTTCAGGATTGGCTCCACATATTTCCAGAATGTTTCCAGGTCTTTATCTGCTTTTTGCTTCTTTTTGTTTTCAGATTCTACAATTTGAATTGCATCAGAAACATATTAATGTCCTATATTTGTATGACTATGGCTAAAATGAAATATACTTTGGTGAAAAAGAAAACTAAGATGTATTCACTCCTGCTACTAATTTAAGATTCATCTCCCATTAACATTAAACACATTTTTAAAAAAAATGTCTTAAACCCATTTAATTATAAAAGAAAGATGATATAAAGAAGGATGAACCTCTAGAATGTACCTGGAGTATTGCAGAACTTTTTTCTTTTTAAAAAGTGGAGCATAAACTTTCAAAATGCATGGAAACCCAGCTTTATTCCCTCCAGTGAAACAATAGAACATCAGTGTCAACCTGTATTTCACCACACTACTGGCGCTACCGACTACAATGCATACTGTGAAAATTATTTTAAGAAGAGAACAAAAAATGTAACTGAGGTGCTGGCAAAAAGAAGAAAAAGAAGAAACAAAGTTTTTTGGGGATGCCCAATGTCCTGAGATGCCAGAGACTACTCAGTGTCTCTAAGAACCTTCATATGTGCTAAGAACATCTTGATATCTACTGTGTGTGAGACTTTCGGAGTGATTCCTGTATCTCTTATATGCCAGCCTGACTGGGTGGAATGTAAGAAAAGGTACAAATATAAGAATCTCTGTGTGTTTAGGGCTTCCTCTCTGTTAGAGGGGGCTGTCTTTGTTCAGCTGAATAAACGCATAATCTAAAAGGCAATCTCTGGTTCTTTTGTGTATTTTTTACCAAGCCATACCTCGAATCCAGCACAACAGTATCTTATGATTATGATATATGATTTATCACTTTGTTGTTTGTATGTACACTGAGAGCTTATGCACCAGAGACAAATTCCTTGTGTGTCCGATCACCCTTGGCCAATAAGGAATATTCCAATTAAAGAACATCACCAACACTTTGAATTGAGCCTGGAAAAAAACTGGTAAGAAGTGTAGATCCTGCAAGAGACAGTTCCTACAATCACCCAGCAACATAACTGCATTCTTGACTAGTTATAGTTTTGGAAAAATCATTTCAAGGGAAGTTGCAAGTACCGCTTGTTGTCATAATCCAATCTTCAGGGGCAATACTAACTTATTGCAAACAATATCCTTTCAAATAAATACGCACAACTTTCAGCTGCTGGTGACTCCCAAAAGATCAGCAAAGGATATCATGGCCTTACTTGAATATATTTCTGTTATTTTATCAATGGATGAGGAGTTAGTATGATCCCTCACTATTTTTAAGACATCTTTATCTCTCACTAATGCCTATTCTTTGCTCTTTAGGACATGCCTCTATCACTAAATTCTATTATTTATTCCCAAGGAAACAGACTCCAAAAATAGGATAAAGATTTAAGTCTATAGAAAGATCAATAATAAGTACGTATCTTTTTAAAAATATAAATTTATTTTGAAAATATGTTTGTCATAATTAGCAGCCTACCTTCTGATGCAAGAGATAATTCTTCCTGAAAAGTAGTTGTTTCTAAATAGGTCTGGAGCGGCTCATAATTGTCAGAAGAAATCTGAATGATGCTTCCAATATTGATGCCCAGATCAGACAGTATAGGTAAAAGTTGAGGATTGTGAAAACCAGTAATTATGAAATAATACTGAGCGCCATCATCTGGTTCATCATCTGTTTGAAACATTATATAGAATCCCATACTTTGATTAAGATATATGGTTGGGATAGTATCTGAATTGGCATCTTCAGTTGATGGTCAGGTACATGTGTGTATATGTATACACATACGTGTACATATGCAGTATATATTTATATGTTGCATACATTTATTTTATTTATATGACCATCATATGTATATAACTTGGGACAGCTACCAATTTAAAACAGATAAACACCAAATAAAAGCAATAACCAAAATTGTAAATTACATATATAGCATAAAATAGCAACTCACAACATCCTCCACTCAATACAACCAGGAAATGGGCTTACCATACTATCAGGCCCTTGGATTGATGGTAAAACCAGGTTTTTAATGCCTTGCAAAAGGCCAGCAAGCTGGGGCAAGTCTGATCTCTGACAAGAGGACATTCAAGAAGCTTACTGCCACAAATAGCATGTCACAAAATAATGGCTAGATTTTTATTACAAATCATAGCAAGGTTAGAAGGTAGCATTTCATACAATTGATTCATTTACACCCATTCACATTTTCCTTTAATTTATAATAAATACCAGATATTACCCAGTAACATATTCAGCTGAAATGACTGATATTATTGTTCAATAGTCATATACATTTTTTTATCACTCCAATTGCTATATGGTTACTTAGGGCACTTGTCACTAACTCTCAAAAAATAGAAACAGCCATGGTTAAAAACTGAAAAGAAAGTAGGTGGGCTAGAATAGAGAATTAAGTTCAATAAACTAATTTAAGAATACATAACTCAAATTACTGAGAGAGTAGAACAGCTTGCAGGGAATTTTTATTACAATGCAATGCTTGGTGTCCCCCAATACATGGCACAAAAAGCTATGAGTATGTTTTGGTTGGCTTGTAAACATATTTACATTATACTTGGTGGAAGATAACAAAAAGAAGTTTTATTTGGATACCGATGCAAGAGCCCAGTAAAGACATGAAATAATTGTTGGTGTTACGCAATTTACTCAAAACCAAATCACACTGACTTCAGTGGGGCTAACTCCAAATTAAGATGTGAATAAAATTGCAAGCTTAGGATATTTTTCAATTCACTGAATATCTTTCTAGTTCATGTATTCAGAAATTTCATGATCAAGAGCTGTATCTACCATCAACTTTCTGCTTGGACTTTATGAAACAATCTTAAAATGTGAACTTTGAGCACATACTGTCATTTATTGATTTAGCGGAAACATCAATAGCACATTGAGCTATTTATGAGAGAAAAATGATTTTCTCTTTGCACACTAAAAAAGCAGCATTGACTACGTTTGCCCTGAGAAAACAAAATCCTCATAGGTAATATTAGACCAACAAAAGTTACATAATATTTGCAAGCTTTGCTGAGCTCTCTGTATCTTAGATAAGATAGAAATGATTTTACAAAGTGGAACTCAGTTGTTCTACCCAATAATGCCCAATTTGCACATTTGGAGATTTTTTCACTCCATATAAAAATGCAAACTAGGATAAACACGGTTATTTGCTAATCACACTTCCTTCCACACACAAAGACCATTTTTCTCTCAACTTTAAACATCTTGTCTAATGGACAAAGTAACTTAAATACTTGTAACTATTTTAAGACTTGTGGTGAATCTTGTATAATATATGAAACAATCTGAAAGAATCTGGAATGGAAAGATTCACTTTTAGGAGGGGATACAATAATGCACTTTTAACCTACCAATGAATTTATCAAGTTCATCTTCTTCCCCACGTCTTTTAAGTTTGGTATCTTTTTTAATGATCGTTGCTGATATATTTGGTGAATCAGTTGACCTCTTTCCTTTGCCTCCTTTTCCAGCCTTGGCACTGGCAGGCTTCTCTTTTTCCTTCTTAAGTTTTCCTTTCCCCTTTCCTTTCTCTTCTTTCTCCTTGTCTCGCTCCTCTAGTGCCTGTTTAATTAGAGAAATTGCATCACTATGCTCTTGTAAATGTTAAGGAAAAGTTGTTATAAAAATCTAATCCATGTATCAGCAATTCTTTTTTAAAAAAATCAAAACCATATTTCAATTACAGCCCTTTCTTACAGTCACAGAGAGACAAATTACTATACAAAATCATAGAGGATGCTTATACTGTATGGAAAAAGTAATTTTATCATCTGTATCTCAAAAGAAATGAAAAATTAAAACCATTATGAAGAAAATGAGTAATGCTTGAGATCTTCCTCACTGTCACTGAGAATATGCTTCCTTCAGAATACTGAAATATGCTTTCCTTGGCAGTTGACTCATTTGTTGAAACACTATCGAAAATGTTTACTATTGAATACACACACACAGGCAGTCACACAAAGTTGGAAAGCACTGTGTTCCTTTTTCTCTTAATGTTCATGTCACAAGCTTCACAAATTTAACAGTTTTCCATCTGCTCCGACAATTTTTAGATTTTTTTCTCTTTTCATTCCCATAATAAATATTAGCTCAAATATTAAATATCATTTGCGCATAACTCCAGCTAGTGTATGACACTAATTTTATTATTAGGATGCCTATGCAGGCTTTATTTTTAACAAATGTTATTGCAAAATTGAACAAAGGACTGATTGTTGCAGAAAAAAACAAAGATATCTTTAAAAATATACTTTAAATGCACACATACTTTAAAACTACATGTATATACCAAACAGAATTTCCAGTTCTCTATTTGTTCAGATGAGAAAATACCATGGCACTGGAAGGAGGGCACAGGTTCATTTAGTTCAGTATTTCATGATCTGATATATTCACATGTGTTGGTGGTAGTTTGTTCTCTGAGCTTGATGTTTAGCTTCTGAACATTTTATATCAAACTAGGTGACATCCACAGCAGGATTTCAGTTGAAATGCCTTGTTTCAGTTCTTCACCACTTTTATTGATCTTATGTGGTCATGTGGTTGGTGAGTGGTGTGACTGGCTGGTTATGCCATGTGACCTGTCGTGTGACCAGCTGGTCATTATGTGTGACGGTCACCAAGTGAAGAGGTGGTCAATGTCTTCGTTGGCTGGCTGCTTGATTGATACGGCTGCTTATGGGTTTGTAGCCTCCTCCAAACGGCATGTTTGTTGAAAGATCTGTTGGCTGAATACCAGGCTTCAATGAATTCACATGCATGGTGTGTGGTGGCATGGCCAGTGATTTTTGTTCCATCTCAGTCGAACTAGTGCTACTCGGTGTCAATGTGGCTCAACATCAAGGATTTGTGGTCATGTCAGTTGACAGCTAGTCAATGTTCATGGATTCTTGTTTTCAGTTGTCATCCTTTTTGCCCAACATAGAATTAGATAAAGTTGTTGCACTGATCTTGTAGATTACGTTGCTGTTCTCCTCCTGCATTTTGTCCTTGGTTTTAGACAGTTCTCGTCAGTGTGTTGATGTAGGTTTGTGTCATCATCGAATGCTCCAAGCTGGAAGAAGCATACCACCTACTCAGTAACATATTCACAGGCATCAAAGTCACACACGAAGAAGAAAAGGATCAATTGACTTCTGTTCCTTGATGCTGACATAAGAAGACTGGATAGTGGTGAACTAATAACCTGCATTTACTGAAAATCAACTCACACAGATCAAATTTTCAACTTTGCCAGCAACCACCCCACCGCACAAAAAAAGAGCTGCATTCATAATCTCTTCAAAAGAGCCAGAACACACTGCAGCACCAAGACACTAAAAAAAAGTGGAAGAAAAACATCTTTTTTATGTCTTTCTCTGCTACTCAAGAAACTTCATACTCTGATGCACATCACCCAAACCCCACCACACTACATAGCCAACCACAGCACAGAAAGAAACTTTACCAAACGTCAGAGGAGCATCAGAAATGACAGGCAGAATTCTACAACCACTGGGAATAAGAGTGGTTCACAAACTTACATCAATGCTCTATTGATAGAAGAGTTGTATCAATCAAGCGACCAACCAATGATGGCACTAACCACCTCTTCACTTGGTGACTTTCACACATAACGACCAGCCGGTCACACAATAGGTCATGCGCATGACCAGCCAGTCACACAATCCACCGACTACACGACTACATGAGATCAATAAAAGTGGTGAAGAACTGAAACAAGACACTTCAACCAAAATCCCGCTGAGGATGTCAGCTAGCCTGGTGCCGAAACATTCGGAAGCTAAATAGCAAACTCAGAGAAAAAACCACCCAACAATAACTACCACCCAAGTTACAAATAGTTTCCATCAGTTCTAATATTCAGATGTTTTTGCTACCAAATTGCTCTGTTTTGCTATCAGAAATAAATTGGCTTTGCACACACCACTGCTGTCAAATCCTGTCCTTTATTGATCTTGGCGATTTATTTTAGTTTTTTAAAAGGCTCTGTGACCAACTCATTGCAACTTTTAATCAATTCAAAGTATTAATGTATACCACGCAAGCAGGAAATTTCCAGCAATGCAGGGCTACGTTAACTTTAAAGATTTATATATGAGGACAACAAAAATAACAAAAAAGCATTGCAAAAAAGATTATTTTGTCCCCAAAACTGTTTTTCTTTCATCCCAGTAACAGTCTAAACAGATACATGTCTATTCAGAAGTAAGGGATAAAGAACCCAGTAATATTTATTCCCAGGTAGGTGTTTATAGGCTGGAACTATGCTACCTTCTTTTCAGCAATCCTTCTCTGAAGATCCTTCTGTTTGATGCAAAGCATTTGATATTTAATTAATTTTCCAATCAAAGTTACAGGAAGTGTTTCCCCAGAATCCAGAATGTTTTTTGCCATTTCTATCACCTGCAGAGAGAAACAAAATAGTAACAGCTTAAGGATTTATTTCAATGCAAACAAAATGCAACATCAACAGCACCACCAACAAGGTTTGGCATCACCCAAATCCCTTCCATGTATGCAATTTTTAATACTACTGAGAAGGTGCCCGACAAACTGCGGCAAGAATTTCAACTGATTATCATTGAAGCAGCAGTGGCTCTCAGATAAATCCAGAAAAGCAGCCAAAGCAGCAGGCAAACAGGAAGAAGCAACGAGATGGAATGCAGAGTAGCAAGGAAAGACAACAAAGTTTACTGGGACCAGCACTGCGAGCAGCTAGAGGAGGACTGCATGAAGGGTCACACCAGGATTTGCACAAGTCAAAAGGATTCTAACACCATTTACTGCTGATCAAGAACAAGCAAGGGAAATAACTATCTGACCAACAAACGGTCAAAAACCAATGGCAAGAATATACAGAACAGCTGTACACCAGCAGTGAAGAATCCCAGCCTCTTCAAATAATGAGGAAAAGGAAGCAGTAATAGAACCAGCCATCCTTTAAGTTGTGTGGGCAATGAGTCAACTGCCAAATAACAAGGCCCAGGTGTTGATACCTTCCTGCAGAATTGCTGAAGCTTATGGCACCCACAACCATCACAAACTTCTGCCAAAAATGTGGGAAACAAATACATGGCTACGGGAATGGAAATGTTCATTGTATTGCCAAAAAAGGGCAACTCCAAACAATACTCAATATGCTGAGAACACAATTCTCCTGTCAGAAACCAAAGGCCTGAAACATCTGACCAAAAGAATTAATGAAAGCAACAAATATGGCATCTTCCTGAATATCAAACAACAACAAGCTCATGATCACTGTGAGGAATGGAAATGTCAAAATAACATTTGACAATTAAGAGATAGAATGTGTGCAGGAATTCACTTTTCTAGGATCACAGATTGATCAAAGCAATGAATGGCAGTCCAGAAATGAAACACCAGATCACATTGAATTGCATATGGAAAAGAATGAAATTCGTCTGGTAAACAAATGCAGATTAGTACTCATTATTGTGTTTCCCATAGCTACTCATGGTTGAAAAAAAAAAGGAGAAAGGAAGAGAACTGACTTGTTCAAACTGTGGAACTGGAGAAGACTCCAGCACCACATTCTATGTACAACAAAGACGATAAACAAGCAAGTACTGTAGTATATAAAACCAGAAATATTTCATTCACAAAATTCTGCCTTATTTGTTTCCGCCAGGTCATGAAGTCAAACTCACTGGAAAAGGCAGTTATTTATGCTCAGAATGATCCGTGGTAAAATGCAACAAGACCCCTAAAGAGCATGGTGGATAGACATTAACAAAGTTGATAATGTCAACCAGAACATAAAACAACTGAAAGAAGCCATACAATATTGGAAAATGTGGGAAGAACTGTCCATAGAATTCTGAGTTCTGGACAACTTCATCACAGTACGATCAGGGATTCAACCAGAACAGATTATAACATATTATCAGTTTCTAACAACTTGTGGTCAGGGACCCAGTAGCTAACTCAGAAACCCAACCAATAGGCCTCATACTCTTCAATATAGTGTTCCCCCAATTGTACATATATCTTTATTCCTCTAATTTGAAAAATTATAATTTCTGTGCAACTAAAGCAGGGGTGTCAAACTTGATTTCATTGAGAACTGCATCATAGTTGTGTTTAACCTTGTGGGGGAGTGGGGATGTCACTGGGGTGGGCGTGGCTTGGTGGACATGGCCAGGGTTTATTTTGCTAGCATTCTGCCAGCAAAAACAGAGTTCACACGCGTCCCTCCCGGACTCCATTTTCAGCTGTCACAGCCTGTTCCAGCACACACTGCCAGTGAAAACAGAGCTCGCACATGCCCCTCCTGAGCTCCATTTTCGCTGGCTGAGTGATGGAGCAGGCCGTTGCAGCCGAAAACAGAGCTCAGGAGGGTCATGCGTGGTCCTCCCGAGGTCTGTTTTCGTTGGCAGAGGCACTGCGGGATGGTCCTTCTCTGTTTCCAGGGCAGCCCCGCGGGCCAGATCTAAGCACCCCATGGGCCGAATCCAGCCCGCAGGCCTTTAGTTTGACACCCCTGATCTAAAGTGTTAATTCCTCCCAATTCAGAGTCCTGCTGTGCTGTGTCACAGTAACTGGAGATGGGTGGGGTGGGATGGGTGGGATGGGGTGGGCAAATAATGCCCAGAGTTTATGCCAACAACAGGGTCAACCAAGGCATAGACGTCATTTTAGCTGCTCTGCTAAAGCAAGCAGTCCTCTATACTGGGCAGCAGCAATAAAGAAGATGTTGGGGATTTAGGATTGAATGATCCCTTTAATAACAATGGCAAAGGCATCATTTCACACAGCATGGGAGAAGGAAGACAAACTCTTGTATTTTACCAAGAAAAACCACATGGAAAGGGAATAGAAATGATTGACCTCATAGTATTAAATGATGGGCCCCTCAGGACAGATAATAATTAACATGAGGAAGAGCTAAGGATCTTTCATAGTACTAATGTTATTTAAGATATGGCTCAATTAAAGCCTTTGAGAGGTCTGATTGCTGATATTGCAAGAAAAGAAAATCCAAAGCTGTAAAAACATAATTACAGTGGGAAGATGAGATATTAAAAGCGGGAACACAGAAAAGCTCTACACAGTGAAAACTGGAATGAATCGACTATACATTGATATTTTAGGCATCAGTAAATTGAAATAGGCTGTAAATGGACACTTTTACTCAGAAGATCATAATGGGTTTTTTTTTTCAAAGCATACAGCAAGAACTTGGGATAATCCCAAGTACTTGGGATAAGCAATTATTGAATAATATTAATTAGGCTTCACAGACAACTCTTTAATATAAAATTATCCAGGTTTATGCTTCAACCATTGATGCAGTTGGAAATATTAAGAGGAAAATGTAGTTGCATTGTATGGCTTAGGGAACTCAAAATGAAGAATGACTTAACTTTTTCTGTCAATTTGATGATTCGTTCATTATTAAAATAGTCTTCCAACAACCAAAATAACATCTATTGTATACAGATACTTAGATGTCTCCAAGTGAAATATACATAAATAAAAATGATTATTGATGCAAACAGATAGAACTCAGGTATAACAGACATATACAGCAACTAACTCAGGAACAAATCATGATCTGCTCATGTATAAGTTCCAAGTTAAGGTAATGTTGAAAAAGAAAGCCAACCACTTTCCACAATACAGTCTTGACAATATCCACCATTTTCAAAGAACATGAGGAATAATTTTGCAGTCATAAACTTTATTAATAACTGGAGGAACTGTGGAATTTATTTATATGATTTATATAGCCATCTATCTCATCCAAATGACTATGAATGACAAATAAGGATTACACATACACACACTCACACATACACAAACACACATCTCACGACAAATAGCCTCTGATGCCCAAGGATCAAATAAATCAAAGAATATGTTAAGGATGAATATGAAGAGAGATAACCAAAGATTAAGAAACAGAAGAAAGCAAAATGAATGTCAGAACATTGGAAATTGCTAAAAAGATAATAAAAGCCAAGCCTAAAAAAGACAATTATCTCAGGGAAGAAATTAATGAAGAATTTCAGAGGCCTGTTAGAAGAGACAAGAAGCAATCTAATGATTTCTAAAAAGGCAGTGAAAATGGAAACAGACAAGAAAAACAAGGCAAGTCTTCCAAAAGATGTGAGAGAGCAACCACAGTGGAGGTCAGATATTGGATCTGGCTTTTGTACTGAGGCAGTGGTGATGCCATCTGGATATGGAGGAAATTAATATCAGTCCCTTGTCACAGTCAGATCACTTTCTGAGTGCCAGGGAATTCTTCATGGCCACAAATGCCCTATTGCAAGGAAGTTGGACTATTCAATCAATTACTCCAGGCGCCTCTTTGATTCTAGAAAGAGCTTGATTTTTTTCCTCAAGGCTTGTCATAAAGCATGATCATACAGTGATAATTGCTAGATGACTTATATGGACTAGGGGTTAGGTACACTAACACTTTGATTTTTTTTGTGTGTTCAAATGTTTAGTAAATTAATATTTTCTAATCAGCTTACAAATCTGGGCAGATTAGACATATGAATGCATAAGCAAATAAAATATTAATTGTTAAGTAACTGGTTTTCAGCAACCACTTTAAAAGCAGAAGTCAAAATATCAGATATGAGATTATTAATTTCTGAAAAAAATCAGAAAATGAATCCAACTAATAATGAAATGCTTTGTCTTACTTCATAAAATAAAGGTGTTTCTTTTTCTTTGACCTTCTTTGCTTTTACATCTACAGCTTCCATGATCTAGAAAGAAAAGGGGAGCAAATGTAACATAATGAACTTTTTGGTTTCACATGCTGATTTTTTTTGCACATTCTGCAATTTATTCAAAAACTATTCCAAGTTTTCTCCACATACATAATGTTTTGAAAAATGTATTTGTAATGATGCTGTACATTTTGAAGCACTACTTTCAATGAACTACATAGTCTTAATGAAATTAGAATGAAATTCCACTTACTTTTTTGTTTTAAAATACTTATCAGAGATTTTAACAATAGTAAAAAAATAATAAAAATTGAAATAAAAAAAGAAAAAATAGAAGTACTAAAAAAGGAGAAAAAGAAAAAAAACAAAGAATATTTTAAAAGGGGATTTCCATTTAATTACAAGCACAAGCAAACTGAGCACTTCTCTACTCCCTTCAATATTATATTACATGATCACTTTTCCCCATATCCCATCCCATCCATATATTCATAAATTATTAAGCATTTCTATGTCAGGCACAAAGAATCAAAAGACTACACATTAAGTTGCAGTTCAAAAATTTTATGCTCAAGCCTATACAGTAGACCCTCTGGTCACGAACACTTCTGACCATGACCAAATCGGGTTCTGACCAAAAAAAATCCCAAAATTTTTGAATTTGGTCATGAACACATAGTTGGATGGCGATCAAACATGACCCCTGACCCAGAAATTCCTGAAGATGAAACATTAGAAGACAAAGAAATCACCAAAGTTATGGAACGAATTATGGTCGTGACCAGAGGTTCTACTGTACATAAGAATTTAATCAACTGAAGTTCAGTACTAAATTGGCACCTGATAAAAGTCAGCGGAATTCAAGCATCGTTAGACTTGGACCATTTGTGGCAATGCAAGGACTCTATGGTGATGATGTGCTTAACTTTGCCCCCAACTCTGCCTGTCTACATCATATCCTGGATCAGCAAATAACTCACAAAGAGAATCCAGAATGTTATAACGTATCTATTTTAACCCTGATCATCAAGTTAACTTTATATTTCTTTATTTTGCTGCTAACAATCTTTTTATTTCATTAAAATGCCATTGTAGGATTTGATCTCCATCCAAATTTTCTTTCTCTTATCTGTTTTTTTCATAGCTTTAATAACCAATTTCTGTTCCAACAAAGATATTATTTTGTTTTTAATTATTTCTAAAGCCTTACAGCAAAAGACAATATTTCAAATATTAAATCAAATATTTCAGAACTGTTGTGCCCCTTGGTTCATTTCAAACTTTCATGGATTAAATTCTTATCTAATTTTTGCAATTTATATTTTCTCGTTAAACCCTTACATTGTTAATTAATTTTTCCATTCTCTCTTGAATGAAGGATCACTCAACAGATAATTTTTCAAACGTATTCATTGGAAGAGCTCTTTTAACTTTAAAATAGTTTTATTCCAAAAGAAAATTTTCCAAAAGAAAACTCCATTTTTAAATGTGTTTTACCATATGTAGTGCAGACTGTTTGAGAAAGACCAGTCTATCGAAGATCGGGGACACAAAAATTGTTTCCTGATTCCTAATCATAATCTTTTATGAATAATACTGAAGTTTGCTGTACTATTCTCTAAAGTTCCTTTCACATATACAAAAAGAAAAACATGGTGTGCTTGATGTTTACAATTACTCTGAACACTCTATCTCTGTTAGTAATACATTATTGCCTTTAGCTCCTATCAATATAAGAGAAAATTTATAGTAATGGAAACTATAGTGTAATGGCCGTTTCAATATTCTTGAAAAATATAACTTTTTGATTGTGTTGATGAAAATAAACAGATCTTTCAAGAGACATTTATAAGAAACCAAACAGCACAAGGTTTATATGCTTTTAAGAGACTGAGTTCAGGCTTGTCCTATATGCAACAACACATGTAAACTTTGTGAAGACAGATAGATATATATTTGTGTGGAGGTACCTGGAAGGATATTGCCTTGCACTTATATGATGTTATGATATCAGCAGTTACATGCAATACAATGAAACTGTACAAAATTATGTGATAAGCACTTATGTCATCTGTAAGCATAGAAGAGCCTCTTCTAGAGCCAATTCTCTTTGCTATGTTCAGATCAAAAATATCTGGCAATAAATAGTGTTTCTCAGATATCTCCCTGAATTATAGGTAAAACTGCACTCTAGTTTTACACTCAGCTCTAATATAATTGCTCCACAACTGTAAATACAATATACCTGTGCTAATAATTCTTCCCAAGAAACCACACTGAAGAGTTTCCTTTGTGGCACCTGCACAGCCAGAGATAGTGCCTTTATGTGAAGTTCATCCTCAGGTTTTCTCCCAACAACAAAGGCAGTAGTGGGAATCCAATTTTCCTGATTCAAAACAAAAGCAATCATTAAACCATTAAAGGTGCTGATAATGAGTTATAAAGCCCTACAGGACATGAAGCTGGGTTATTTGAGGGGTGCCTCTTCCCCATCCCATCTACCTGCTCCATCAAGTCCATCAGAAAGGGCATGTTGCAGGTCTTGTCCACAAATGAATGTCATGCCAATGGGCCCAGAAGGAAAGCCCTTTTCTACCATGGCATCTGCCTTCTGGAGCATCATTTCTTCAGATTCAGACTGCCCCTGATCTTACTAGCCTTCTGGAAGGCCCTAAAGAACATGGCTTTATCATCTGGCCTGGGGATCTGGTAGTGGTGGGGTGGACACTGCAAAATGACTGTACTGTTAAAGATATTGATTGTCCTTTCCTCAGATTCTGTTTTTAATGTTTTCAATAATGTTAATGTTTAAATGGCATTTTGATTGTTTTGTATTGTTTTTTTGTGATTTTAATTCTGTAAGCAACTCACAGTCACATATCTAAGAGGGCAGCTATGTAAATTGAAAAGGAAAAAAAGAAAAAAGAAAAAAGAAAAGAGGAAGGAAGGAAGGAAGGAAGGAAGGAAGGAAAGAAAGAAAGAAAGAAAGAAAGAAAGAAAGAAAGAAAGAAAGAA
>JANHFL010001450.1:75082-88996 GCA_032468155.1 Oxyrhabdium leporinum
TCCAGACGACGCACCGTGTAATGGAGGATTTGGTGTAGAAATAAAATAAAACTTATTTATAAAAAAAAAAAAAATGCCAATACAATCCTAAATTGCATTAACAGAGGGACTGAATCAAGATCATGTGAGGCAATAGTGCCACTCTATAAAGCCTTAATAAGGCCACACCTAGAATACTGCTCTTGGTCACCACACTATAAAAAAGATGTTGAGACTCTAGAAAGAATGCAGGAAAGAGCAACAAAGATGATTAGGGACCTGGAGGCTAAAACATATGAAAAACCGTTACAATAACTGGGCATAGATAGTTTAGTGAAGAGAAGAACCAGAGGTGATATGATAGTAGTGTACTAATATTTGAGCGGCTATCACAGAGAAGAGCGGGACAACCTATTTTCCAAAGCACTCAGAGCCCGGACAAGGAACAATGGATGGAAACTGATCAAGGAGTGATTCAACCTAGAAATAAGGAGAAATTTTCTGACACTGAGAATAATCAACCAGCTTCATCACTGCAGGCTTTCAAGAAGAGACTGGACAGCCATTTGTCAGAAATGGTATAGGTAGGGGCTCCTGTTTGAGCAGGGGTTCGATTAGAAGACCTCTAGGGTCTTTATTCTGTTCTGTTCTGTCCTGTTCTATTTTCTAGTCTAGCCTAGTCTACAAAGAAAATGACCCTATACAGATAGTTCTCAATTTACGATCACAAATTTATGTTGTTAATGAGGCATTTGTTAAGTGAATTTTGCCCCATTTTATGACTTTTCCTGCCCTGGTTGTTAAGTGAATCACTGACATTGTTAAGTGAATCTGGCTTCCCCATTGCTTGTCAGAAAGTTGCAAAAAGTGATCACATGACCCCAGGACACTGCAACCATGATAAATATGAACCAGTTGCCAAGCGTCTGAATTTTGATCACCTGACCTCAGGGACACTACAATGGTTGTAAGTGTGAAAAACAGTCATGAGTCACTTTTTTCAAAGCTGTTGTAACTTTGAACGGTCACTAAATGAACTGTTGTAAGTCAAAAACTACCTGTATAGCTACTTACAATGTTCATGTCCATAACCTCCCCCTCTGCTTTCAAAACACATAAGCTATTAATGTACTCTAATATAGTGAACTAATTCTCTTTCATTTTGAGAATTGTCAGCCTACAACACAGGCTGAAGTACAATCCAGGTATAAGGGAATTACATGGAATTCTGATTAGCCCTTTAGGCTTGGGAGCTCAGCAAGGCCAGGTCTGGTTAGCAGACCTGTAGGAAATCTCAGGCTAGGAGATGAAGTGGAAAAACATCCCCAAATAAGGCAATGGCAAACTATTTTCTACTGATGCCAAGAAAAGTGCATAGATGTATCCACCAGGACTTGGGTCCTTAAGATACACCAGGTCCAAGGTGGCTTCATCTCCTGGTGCGGATGGTTGTCTTGAGTTGCAATTATATTCATGATTTCTTGAGGGCAAACCCACAAGCCACGTTAGGGACCATGCTGCTAAGCAGAAAGAGACTCAAACCTCAAAGTCAGCCTGGTCCCAATCCGCGATGCAAAGACGCAGATCGACCACGTCCCGCTCGCTTTTCCCGTCAAACAGATCCCCCTCTTTTCCTGAGACAAGGAGCAACATGTGCCTCCCTCCACTGCCAACGCACCTCTTCCAAGCGGACCGCCACAAGACCCGCTTCCCAGTTCTTGGCGCCTGCCCCGGGGGGACCAGAAGCCCCGCCGCCGGCCCCGCTCTTGGGTCGCTTGGGAGCCATTGGAAAGAGTGGGACAAGCTCGGTTGCCTTGGCAATCGCCAGGAGGCGGTGCCCCTGCGCAGGCGCGGGAACGCGCCTCCGCGCGGCTTCGGTCGCCAAGGCAACCGAGAAGCCTAAGCGTTCTACTGTGACTCTGTTGCCGTGACCCGCCAGGTCTGCCTGGAAGGGGTCTCTTATTAGCAGCCCACCGGGGTTTTTTGGGTGGGGGTGAATACTTATTTTTCCTGGCGATGGGCGACGGATCCTAAAATAAGTACTGAAAATTAATCACCCGAAGTCATGCATTATGAAGATTTATTTGATGTCAGATTTATTTTATTGGGATCTGTTCAAAATGGGAGACACAACAAATCAGCATCTTCTGCCGGCTTGCGCTTTTCTCTGGAACGGGCATGATTGGGTCAATCAGTGAGTTCAGGAAACAATATATGCCAGCTTGTGGCTTCTCAACGTTTTCCCAATTCTCCCACATTTGGGGAGGGGGGAATTTCGATGTACAGGTAGTCCTCGACTTACAACTGTTTAGTGACCATTCAAGCTTACAACGGCGCTGAAAAAAGTGACTTATCAATGATCAAAATTCAGATGCTTGTGGCTGACTCATATTTATGACGGTTGCAGCATCCCAGGGTCATGTGATCATCTATTGCAGCATCCCAGGGTCATGTGATCATCTATTGCAATTTTCTGACAAGCAAAGTCCATGGGGAAGCCAGATTCACTTAACAGCTATGGTACTAATTTAACAACAGCAGTGATTTACTTAACTATGGCAAGAAAGATCATAAAATGGGGCAAATTTCACTTAAAAATGTCTTGCTTAGCAACAGACATTTTGGGCTCAATTGTCGTAATTCAAGGACTACCTGTATCTGGATTTTCAATTCCTTTAGCAAAACAATTGTGAACAGAAAGTGCTTTTGATCCATCTATCACAAACAACATCCCCAAATTCTGTTGCCAGTATCTATAATAATCATACTGTACATTCTGTATTATAAAGACAAGTCCTTTATTTAAGAAAGCTGTACTTTAGATTTATTTCTTGGGTTTGCTCTTAAATTTTCTTGTAAAGCAAAGTTATAAAGAATTAACTTTTTATCCTTATCAGTCTCATTCAGATTTGCCTTTATTCAGGTCTGTTCTTTATTTTTTCCAAGAAAATATGGTCACTGTATTCACGTGGCCTCCTTAATTTGTCCAAACTTCACTGCATTGCTGCACTGATCGCCCTAACTTGTTGAAGCCCCTTCAGTTTCTTGGTGCTCCTCTGCTTAGGAATATAAAGCTCTATTATTAGTGACTTGAAACCTCTTTTGCTGAAATAAAAAAAAAGGAACTGGTGGTTTCTGGATTTATTAAAAAGTGTAAATTATAGAAAGAAATTATGACATACCCTTACAGAGGGAAGGTACAATATAAATGTATGTATAATTGCTGTTAGGAAAATTGGAAACTACTTTTTGTTACTTTTTTCTTTCTTTACTTTTTCACTTTTTTGTTACTTTTTCCTATTCTTTTCCTCTTCAATTCAAAATCTGAATTGATTTTATTCCGTTGAAATTTTTTTTAAAACGATATCTCACCTGATCCTCTACATTTTTCTCTATTACATGGGCCATAACATGGATGATCTTGCATCCTTCTTTATTGCTTTCTGGTACAGAAGAAGACATGAGCCTATTAGTAACATGAAAATAAAATTCAGCTGCCAATCTCAGAAGAAGTTCTGAATAGGTCATTCCTTTTCTGGTATGTACAGTATCAATGGAGCAGGAGAGCAGTGAGCAGCATATGAACAGAAGCCATCTATGTGGGAGGTTGCAGTGTTTGCTTATGATAAATCTTTTAATATTTTTTTTCTTCCAAACCTCCAATTCTTTTGCAGACTCTAAACAACAATCCAGTCTGATGTTCTGTAAAAAAAAAAAAAAGTTCAATCCTTTCATGACTGAATGTGGCTTTAAATAATTAAATTCTTACATCTGTATAACGTATATACATGGCTTTTTTTACCATTTCAAATTGTTTTAAGTTTAAATTGATTTATCTTTGTTGACCATTATATCTCACAGACACAGATTAAGATACAAAACAAGAAAGCTAATATAGGAAGTCTTTGATCTAGGAGTGGTTGATTAGTAAATGTTCCAAGTTACCATGGAAATCCCCAGAACTACTTATGGCCTGGATTTGAATTTGGGTCCCACCTGCAGTCAGATGGTCGCATTCAACAACCAGCCCATATTTATGGCCCATTTGCAGCATCCAGCAGCCTCATAATCGTGATAATTGCTTACTGACCACAATGTTCACTTAATGACCTCTGCAAAAAAGGTCATTAAAGGTCAAGGTCTCACTTAATGACTGGCATGAATTATGACCATAATTTTAGGTCAATTACAGTAATAGTTGAGGACTACCTACACATAATAATTAGCTTGCTTCTGTGGGAATACAAAAAAGGTGCAGTCACGAGGATGTTTTTTTTAAATATACCCTTTATGTGGTTGTACTCAGTTTGACATCATAAAAGAGGCCATCGCAATGCATTGGACTGCCAGCTGCTAGGCATATTCTTTAGATTCACAAAAGGTCAACTGCATTAAGCTATATTCAGAACAGGAAATGTATCAGTTACACCACAAAAGAAAGCTGACTAGAAAAAGGATAATATGCAATTGGGCATGTGATTTAAAAAGTAATTCAAAAGAAGTGACTCTAGCCCAATAAATGTGAATTTAGATTGCCTTGGAAATGCTCTAATACACATATTTGTTAATCATAGGTTCGACGAATAATCTATTGGAGATGCTATAGCAGGGGATTTTCTGTTCAGCAGTAACTTGGAACTCAAAAGCTTTTAAGTTTACTTTCAATTTTATATTGTTGTTATAACACCTGAAAATTTGCGATCACCCCGAATCAAATTATAGCAATATTTAATTGCATATCTGCTGCATTTATTTAAAAAGAAAGCACAGATTTGGCTCTGAAGCCAGGCAAGGAAACAAAGGGCAATTGTACGGAAATGTGAGTTTAGCATTTGGCCTCTTATTCACTCATCTTCTTTTCATATGAACTGGACAGGTGCATGATTAAATACAGGTAGTCCTCAACTTACAACAGTTTATTTAGTGACAGTTTGACACTACAACAGCACTGAAAAAAATGACATGATCATTTTTCACACTTACGACCATTGCAGCATCTCCATGGTCACGCGATCAAAATTCAGATGCTTGGCAACTGATTCATATTTATGATGGTTGCAGTGTTCTGGGGTCATGGGATCACCTTTTTGTGATGTTCTGACAAGCAAAGTCAATAGGGAAGCCAGATTTATTTCACAACCGTGTGCCTAACTTAAAAACTGCAGTGATTCACTTAACAACTGTGGCAAAAAAGGTTGTAAAATGGAGCAAAATTCACTTCACAACTGTGTTGTTTAGCAATATAAATTTTGGACTTAGTTGTGGTCATAACTCAAGGACTACCTGTACATTTATTTGTTATGATTATATTATTTAAGTTTACATATTTTGCATAATGTCTGCATAGTTTTGTTTATCTATTTAAATTTAGTGCCACCCTTCTCCAAATTGCTTCCAGGTGGCTTACAACATAACAATAAGATAGAAAATATCTTGACTGTAATGTCACAGCCCTTTTTCTAAAGACTTCAGCACATTCTTCTATATTATAAAGTAAGGGTCAATCATCTTTTCTCCAAACTTGAGTTGTTTCTTTATTGCATTACTCCAAAATCAATAGTTGGTTACCTCTGAATATGAATGATGCAGTGTCTAGCAAGATTTTGTCTTAAAATACATTTAATAAATTACAGATTCAAATGGAATTTATGTGAAATCAGCATGCTAGAGCTTTTGGCTTGTGTTGGAAGAAAAATGAGCAAACTCAACTGACACTATAGTATCAGAGCATGACTTCAGTGTATATGAGTATGGCTCAGTGACTTGGAGGTCTGTGCAGGTGTGGGCAACAAGGCCTAAATTACATTTCAAATATTACCATATGTTCACATACTGGGACGAAAGGCAAAAAAGAGAGAGAGAGTTGCTGTTTGAGAAAGAGTAGGAGGACAGCCAAGGTAAAGAATTCATTACGGGGGAGTCATGTTGTGATCTTACACTGGAGACAAGTGGTTTTCTGTGATTTAACATTCTGTGAAAATATTCCAAAATACATGGTTACCTCCAGCTCTACTCTGGCTGCATCTGACTGCTCAGGGCCAGGGCTCTTTATTTAAATTTCAAGGAGGCTTTGAAATGTTGCTTTTTGCTACATTATTAATTTAGCGTAACGTGTATGAAGATATCACTGCTTTATATTTCAGACGAGGAATCATTCATCTGATCATTTGAGCTTCCAAAGTCCACAGCTTTTAATCAAAAAGAATTGTAGAGAGAGAAGGCAGGTGGGAAGGGAAAGGAAACCAGTTTTGTCTCAGGGGCTAAATTAATTCTACACAAAGAGATTGTGGCAACATATCAATAGTGTTTAGGGCCACAGTCCAACATGGGGAGGGATACTTTCTCACAGGCCCACAGTCCTTTGTATGATTTCTCTCACTGTATACTTTCAATCCCCCAAATATAATGTCTAATTACAAAAATCTGTAATTGGATTTTAGGAAAATGGAAACTATTTAAAAATATGATTTGAGAGTGTACAAATGAATTCTCAAATGAGAGTTTTAATATTGGATAGGAAGGGCTGATCTGAGAAGATGAAGCAAGAGGAATGCTGCTAGAACCTACCTCAGTAGCCAACTATACTGTTGTACTTAATAAAAGAGAAAATGTATTAAAATTGATATTGTCAGTCATTTATGGAGGGAGGGATTTCTCTCTTATTAATCTGTTCCAAAGGGAGGGGAGACCTTCATTTCCCATTTGAACCCCATTCCTCTCAGCTTCCACCTTTTCCTTCAGAAAAAAAATAAGCACTATCATGTTTCAATTTCCTATATTTGTCATTCTGTTTGTTTTTAGATTTTTCACTAAGCTTTCCATAAAGCCCCATTGGCTGCTTCAGTTATTTTATATCTAGTTGTTATCTGTCTGTAACTATGTAAATAAATGTATTACTGCAACCATAAGTCATATAAAAATAGAACAGTGAAAATATTGTCTACAATTTCTTTACTCACCGATATATACATTCTGCAGGTGTATTTTAGTTCTTTAGTCCTTTTACAATTTCTGCATTTTCAGGAAAAAATCATTTATAATGAGAACAGTTTTCATTACCCGCCCTCATTTTAACAACAGCAGCAGCAACAAGAATAATAATAATAGATAAAATCACCATCAATCAATTGCAAAAGGCAGCTTTACTTGGAAGAGCTTATGTCCTGTGACAGTATCTTTAATACCATCAAACATCCATATCTGCCTAACCCAGGAGATAGGTGGTAGGTGGGACGTGGTAGGACTTGATAAGTGGACAAAAATGCCACATCTAGTCTAAATATCTGGCTGATTGTGATGAACCTTAATAATAATACCGGTAATATCTTTTTCATAAAATAATAATACCGAATATTAGTGAGACATTAAGTCTCCTTGCATTTAAAATACTATTCAAATCACCTCTTAAGTCAAGCACCTAACAGAGATCTATTAATAATACATAACTACATATCAACAAAAGAGCTGACCATTGGAAATTCCCATCACTGTGTCAACAGAAGATTGTGATAATGTTAAGATTGCAACACATGTGATAATGTTATTATGCAAATACTGTCATTATCTACTTGTGTCCTGAAGTCCAACATAAGCATGTACTGGTAAGTCATGACAGTTACAAGATAAATATGTCACACATTTGCCTTCTCTTGCTACCCATTTGGGCACTCATGACTCCCATACGTTCAACTAAAAACCTTTTGCTCTCTTTTGACAAAGTCTCAGATGTGCAGCTTTTCCTTTTTATAACACATTTTAATAACTATTTCTGAAACATTTGTTGTCTACAATTATTTACATAATATATTTATAAACGATATTATTCATGTTTCTGTTATATTACACTACCATCTAGTGGCCTTATATAACATTTCCTTTTCCTTTTTTTGTATTTGATCTATTTTGTTATTATTAACATAGAACAATGTTTTTTTTTAAATATTTTCCATATCAGAATTTAAATATTAATATGTTGCACAGTCAAATTCTTTCCTTTCCTTTTCTGGATATCATTCTTGCTGATGAGTGCGTTACTTCTCACTGTATTACAAAGGCTATGTTTTTGTCACTTGTAATATGGCTGTAAAAGCTGGACCATCAGAAAGATTAAACAAATAACTGATGTCTTTAAATTGTGCTACTGGGGGGAAAAATGGAAAAACATAGGAAGCAGTAATAATGAAGCTAAATATCAGACATTTTGAAGACATGATGTGAAGGCAACAGACTTTGGAGAAAGCCCTAATATTTTAAAAAATGGAAGGCAATCCAAATTGATACAGACAACAAGGGGGCTAGATTGTATGACTGATGACATAAGAATAGGCTTATAAAGACTCAGAGAAGAGGCTTGGTGAAATGATGGGGATCAGGTAAAGAACACCAGAAGTTATTCAATCTCTGAAAAACACAATTAGTTCAGACAAATATCAAATTGTGCATAAAAATGGATCTTTTTAATGCTTAGATGGACAAATATGAAATTTGAATCTGTGAATTTGTAGCTGCTACAATTTTTGGTGCACAAGTGAACATGATAGAGTCTTATTTTTTTCCTTAAAATTTCCAGACCTGGTAGTGATTATCATATTTGGAACATTTATTTACTAACATCGCTTAGTCACCGAAACCAGCTACAGTAGGTGATTTTGGGATAGGCTCCTTTCCACACAAGAGTGGGAAATAAAAAAAACAAACCAAACCTATTAATCTGCTTTGGACCAGCAGATTACAGTCAAACTTTCAGTGAAGAGGCCTCTATCCATCAGGCTAATGGTGTGGGAACGTAAGAAACCTTTATATGGCCTCCCTGCTTCCTGCTTTATATTCAATGTCTACACTGCAAATATTTTTTTGCTAGCAATTTTCCATCTCCTAGTGCATCCTGTTCATATTTTCAGTCCACTGAGATTAATAAACTAGTTAACTCAAAATAAGGTAATAAGTCTTAAATTTATTTTGCTGTTTTAAACCAGGACCTCTCTGAGAAGGGGCTTATATTCACCTAAGAAGACTGTGGGAGGCCAAAGTATCACTTTCTAGATTTCAGCAACAAACCCCCTTAATTTTCTGAGAATTATTTTATGGTTTTTAAAAACTCTTTAAATCTGTTATTAATGTGGACCTCCACCTGAGAGCTGTTCCCACAACCAGTCGATCCAATTTGGGAATGAATTCTTCACATGGTGGGGAGCCAATGTAGAAAGAACGTTGCCTGTGAATTCTTCATGACAAAGAAGTGGGAGAAAACAGATGGTCTGGCATGACTAGGATTTCTAACTGTCATTAGAGAAGGATTCAGAATACAAAGTCAAAGGTTTAATGGTGGTGAAGGCAAATAAACAGTGTGATGAAAAAGGAAGAAATAAAGCTATTAATAATCACAGTTGGCCATTGGGATTATGAATTGTAATGAACAAGAAAGCTGAAAATATTCACCCAATAGTCTGTGAATCTATCTGCCATTCAGACTTCTGGAGTTGTAGTCTCTGCAATATCAAGGCTGGTACTGGCTCTCAGATTTTTAAAAAGACTACCTTATTGACAGGTCTTTAGAATTAAGATGTTCGTCTTGTGCCACCTGCTGTTTGTTTCTCTGTGGTCTCTGAAGTCTGTGTAGTTTCACTTTCAAGATCTGACTAGTTTTTGCTGGCATTACCCATTCAGATGGCAGTAACGGTGTAGTAAAATTACTCTGTCTTTGCAGATTCAATGTAGGAAAAGATTGAAAAGAAAGCTAAGAGACATCTATGTAAAGCTTTCCTGAACCTATCATTTTGCATTTTAATTTGACAAGTCAACTGTTATGAAGAAGATAAATAAGATAAATAATGCATCTCTGGCGAAAGGTTCAAAGCAGAAGCTGCAGTCTCATGCAATTCTTAGAGAGTTAAACCTATTGAACTCAGTGGGATTAATTTTTGAGCAAGCATGGACAATGTTAAAAACTAAAGGTACCTTAGCAAAGGTTGCATGAAGCTGCTAGCTCTGCAGTCTTGGGCTGTACCCCCACTTGCACTTAATCATGGTTCAAATAAGTTCTGGCCACATATTTTTCTGCCATATCCCTTCATTCACAACCCATATATTGTCTTTTGCTGCACCAGTATTCCCAGTTCTTTGGAAAAGGCTCTAATGCTGGTAAAGGTGGAAGAAAGCTGAAGAAAACGATGACCAGCAACAAGATGAATGGAGCCAATTACGGTGGTAATGAGTGCACCTTTGGGGGACTTCAAAGAACAGGTTAGGTATAGATCATTATGCAGGAAAAATCTGTCTACCCTATGTGGTCACCAGGAGTCAAAAATGAGTTGATGATCCTAGAATTAAATTACTATTCATCCAAAGGCAGCACCAAGACCTGTAAAAGTTGTTACATTTTGTCACCTGTTAAACTCACCTGAAACTAAACAATTTAAACTCTTTTTATTTCCTAGTACTGGTAGTCCTTGATTTATTGAGCCTGGAATTTTGGTTGTAAATTTTTGTGGTCATAAGTTGAGTCACCACATGACCAGACTCGATCTTATGATCATATTTATGATGATTGTTAACTGAAACACGCAGTTGTTAAACAAATCGTGTGGCTGTAACTCATACCCCAGTTTATCTAATAGGCATTTCCCCCCCTCAAAACAGCAACACAGTCAAAAAAAGTGATCACATAACCATGGTTGCAAATGCAAGCTGGTTTCTAAGTGCCCAGAATGTGACCACATGACCACAGGGGTGGTACAAACTTTGAGGATGGGTTGTAAGAAACCTTTTTGTGTGTGTGTCTATCCATGACCAGTTGTAAGTTGAGGACTGCCTGTATCTAAACTATCTATATAAGCCTGCTTGACTATGTGATCACGGCTTTGCCTAGAGGATACTCTCAAATAAGTTATTTGTGTACTTGATCAGGCTGTGCAAATTCTTAATAAAGGTACCCAGCTCTAGAAATTGTGTCCTGATTAAGTAGAGATGGATCTAAACCTCATCACATGGGGACTGAGAAGAGTGCTCCAGAAACCAATCATTTTTTCTCTAGCACTAGCCCACTGAAAGATTGGGAGGATTATCCTACTAATTCAGGAGTGGAAAGCCTTTGTGGTATAGCTAAGCGTGTTTGAAATAATCTGAGAATATGGATCATCTGAATACAAGAGGAGAATTATTAGACATTTCTGTTAAGGAGAATGATAAAATCCAAGTCTTTGGAAACTGTACCATGTATTTTGGAACTAGCTAACAGCAGGAACTTCACAGAGCCATAAAGATAGGTAAGTATAATTTCAGAGCAGAAATAAGTTATATATATGAATGCAGAAGACCTCTCCCACATGCAGAGGGTTTAAATCCTATAAAAGACAATATTAGCAGCTCTGGTTGAACTGGTCCTTGGTTGCTCTCTGAGCCTGGTAGTTTGCAAGAAAATCACCAAGTTAAGAGGGCATCAAGGACCCCACGTTTAATCCAAGTTTTTTCCTAGGACTTATTTTTTTGTCAATAGATACTTCACTGTTCCATTTCCAAGCCTTTGAAGGCAGTTAGAGAATGCTCATTTCCTTTATCCTTTATTTCTTCCCCTTTCACAGCAGCTAGATATCACTTTGTACTGTGAGGAGCAGAAGGGATATGTTGCTTACTTACCTTAGCAACTTTACAAAATACTTCTTCTCTCCCCTTCCCCCAAGCTGGTACAGAAAGAACCTGAATCATCTTTTATGCAGACATCATGAAGCATCCTTGGTCACTATCTGCCTCCTTAATTAAGTAGAAAAACCCTAGAGGAGAAGATATAGACTTCTATGGAGAAATATATATTATAAGTCAATGAAAATTTCAACGAAGAGTGTAGAATTTAACAAGGGGTTATTAGGTTGCTATATAGACGTAATTATTTTGATCCACGCCACTTAACCTGAAATATTCCAATATAATTTTGTTTTGTTTTTTGCTTTAATCTGGCTATTGAGCTTCTGGGATAAGATGAGTCACATGCCAGATACAAGCCGTTTATCAAGACTGTAGCTTACAGTTAAGAAAGAACCTGACGCCATGTGCTTGGCCTTATCCACTTTCCATCTTAATGATCCAATGTTATAGAACAGGGGTGTCAAACTCATGTCATCACGGCGGCATCATGTGATGTATCAGAATTTTTTTCCCCTTTGCTAAACCAGGCGTGGGCATGGTCAGCGCATGATGCATCCGGCCCACGGCCCACGAATTTGATAGCCCTATTGTAGAGTAAGGTTTTTATTTATTCTGCTACCATAAAAATAACACATGAGTGAGAAACCAAGCAACATACCATGGAAAGTGAAGTCTTTGCAAGCTTGAAACTGATGAATTTAATACGAACAACACACATATCAAGGGCTATCCATACTACCTTGTGATGTGTGCACAATAATACAGCCCTTCTCATAGCCATTTTATTTTAATCTACTTGAATTGTATCCAGATCCTTTCCCGTAGAATCATAAGGCTGGAAGGGGCATTCTTATTCAACCTCCTGTCCAAGGCAGGAGACCTTATAGCAGCGACCTCCAACCTTTCTGGCACCAGGGATCGGATTCAGAAGAAAAATGTTCTTTCACAGACTGGGGGTGGGGGAGGGGAATGGTTCTAGGCTGTGAGCCTAGAACCTCCACATGCGCAGATGAAGCTTTGCTGACAAAGCCACCACTTGGGCGGACCAGTTTCTTAACAGGCTGTGGGCTGGTACTGGTCCACAGACTGGGGGTTGGGGACCACCACCTTATACCATCGCAGACAAATGAGTGTCTAATCTTTTCTTGAAAATCTCCATGATGGTGATTCCAAAATACACAGAGGGCAATTGCAGAACTTAGTGCATTGGAAGATGGAGCATCTTCCTGTTTGAACCCAGCATTAGCTAAACATTTTATCTGTCAATTCCTATGAAATGCAACCTGTACAAAACCAGAATAATTCAGACTATATTGAATAATGAGGTATCTAAGAAAGTATTATTAAAAGGGCTATACCTGCTCCATAATATTCCTCCCACTAATTCTCTTGGAGACAGCTGTCCCCTTTCTTTTTCTCTCTCTCATGCATACTGGTATATGCCCAGGCAGCCTGAAGTCCCACACTCTCCTCTCAGCAGCTGATCTCCATCTGGTTGCTTTCAGTTCCTTCTCAGATATTAGGTGTCATCTATCAGTATTTCATTTTTTTGCTGCAAACCTCTGATCAGGATCAGATTTCATTTTCTAGGTCTCTGGTTCTACTTTCATTGGTATAAGCAGTAATTGTAGCAGAAATCTTAGGAAACTGCTCATTGTATAAACAAATACTAATATTGTATTAGGTTATTCTTCTTAGGACAAGCTCAGCACTGAATTTTCTGTCTATTATTTAATTGCAAATATCCTGAACTTTTTACGTACTACTCTGAGTTGGGAACTGATCAATCCCCAAGGCAATATTTACAATGACTTAATATTTTTAAATGTTTTTCATGGTTTGGAACAGGAGGAAATTAAAACAAATGAAGTTAAGCTGAAAATACTATGTTGTTTTGAAACTGAAATATATGTTACAGTCAGTGGCCTATCTATCCTTTATAGAATCCTGAGCTTCCACCATTTTGTCAAATAAAAATCAGAGATTTGTACAGTATAATATTAATTTAAAGAAGATCATTCCTCACCTAGGCAGTAAAGTTGAATAATAAAAATAATGATACTGGAAGAAAAAATGGTTTACCTGTCACAAATATACAAAGATTAATAACAAATAAATAATTATTGTTGTTACAAATAAGTCCAAGTAGAAGAAAATATCAGAAAAGAATGTACCAGTTCTGGAAAGAAAAACAGCCAGAATCAGAAGTAATAGAACAGAGACTAGATGTGGTAGAATGTAATCTGTAATCCCAGGAGGGGCTGCTTCCCAGAGGGCAAAGAGCAGGGGTGGGTT
>JANHFL010001450.1:133304-145449 GCA_032468155.1 Oxyrhabdium leporinum
AGGGTGGGGTGTTTCCCACTTAGTTCCTTACAATACCCTATTTGGTCTTAAACGCCCTTGCCCCTATGATACTGCTGCCCATTGAGAAGACTACATCACGTCCAACCAATAAACCTCTGATTCACTGTGTTTTGACGATTGTCTAATTGATCATCAAATGCAATGTTCCTCTTACCCTCCATTTCTTCCGAGGCATTTTATTTAAGTAAGCATCACATTCTCCTCCAATTGGGAAATGTTGCTTTCACCTTTTGTAGCACTGCAGAGTTCTGGAATGATGACCTCTAGAGACAAAATGTCATTGGGGCATCTTAGAATCATCCAAGTCAAAGTTAATTGCAAATTTGGTTGAGTTATAGAGTGGCAGGCTTCATTCCTGACAGTATTGGGATAAAGTTATAATTAGTGTGAGTAATGTGGAATATTTTTTGAATTTTTTTTTCTTCTGTTCAGTTGTTTATGATTCTCAGAGACTGCATGGACAAGTCCCTGTAGTTTTCTTGGCAAAGTTTTGTCTTCTTTCTAGGGCTAAGAGAGAGTGACTGGCTCAAGGTCATCCAGCTGACTTTGTGCCTAAGGGGAGACTAGAATTCATGATGTTTTGGTTTCTAGCCAGATGTCTCAACCACTATACCAAACTGGCCCTGGATATAAGCTAAAAATTCTACATATGGCTACTTTTACAACCAAAGACCATAATCCAGTTCATTCACTGGGATCTGGAATGGTTCCCACAAAAAGAATAAAATCTACAGTGATTTAGATCACAGGCCAATATGATCTGAGGCTTCTATGGCTCGCCATTGCCTGACATACATCTCAAACTCTGCATGGGACATTGTAGTAACAGTTCAAGAAGCTGCAGGGAGCCAGAACTAACCCTTAACAAATTGCTTCCTTGCTTGAGAAAATCATTGCTGGATTTCTAGTTAGTCCACAGCTGCCTGACCTGTACAGATGTCTGATAATCTACTTCCACGATCTGCCTTTCTTCCTATGAAACAATGGCTGGAAGGACTTGCTATCTTAGGATTTATCAGACTGAATGCCCTTTTTTTAAACTTTTTTTTTTCAGTAATCAATATACATTGTTTCTTGATGTTACAAAAAAATATTTCTATTAAATTCATAAATGCATTTCCTCACTTTAATTCTTGTTTGTGAGTAAATATTATTAATAAGGTTTTCTATTACCCTAGTGTAGAAATTTACAGAGAAAAGGGCGAATTCTTGAATATGATGAGTGCTGCCAATGACTTTTAATGGTATGTCCACATGGTGCTTTTCAGTCATATGTTTCAGGCTACACATGAAATGTAGATGACCTTGGTAGATGGGGTAATGCAGTTCTGTACAAATACTTGAAAAAACAGAGCATACACCTACAATGACAGGAACTCTCCAACTCCTCACCATCATCAACACTCATTTAGCTATTTAATAAGGCAGGTAATGAACTTGTCGCCGCCGAAATTAACAGATTCATAGTATATCACCTCCAACTATTTTCTACAAGCAACTATGGTATGAGAAGACATAACTATTTTTCAGGGAATGCAGGTCTTGAATTAGGACCACTACAAAATGTTCATGTGATCTTTCCTTGACCTTAAGAAAGTGTAGGTGAATGTTTCTGTTGAGAACTGTAACTGACATGTTAGTCAGACCATCTCAGAAAAGTAATCTGATGCTTTCATTGGACTTACATTGTAGGAGACATTCTTGAAGAGTCAAGGGATGGGAATAACCTTTTCAAGGCAATCACACTGCAAGAGGATTTAATCCAAGAATTTGAAGCACTGGAAGAACCCAAGTGCCCTGTTTCATCCCATCCTCTACCTTCGTTCAAGAACCTCAAGAACAAAGGCGACAGGAAGTTCAGTTGGCAGCATGCTAATTTTCTTTGAATCATAAGCATGAGAAAAAAAAAATCTCTGGATTAGGGTCCCAATAAGAAGCCAAGTAGAGGTAGTATAAAAAACTGGTTTACAGAGCTATTTAGTCTTTGCTTAAAGCAGTATCGTTTTCTCTGTATTCAATACTAGACTGCTTGGCTGAAAAGCAATTCTAAATCAAAATTTCTCCTAACAGAAGAGGGCAATTTTATAGAATGGCAGAATGCTACATCCTAACTTATTCCAAACAAAACACACAACGATTTGATTTTTAAACAACACATTGGAGTTTGGAAAGTAATCCTAGGAAATAAACCATGCTTTTTTTTAAAACAAAAAACTGCAGTTTGAAGTCATGGCTTGTTGATTTTGGCTTGTTCTGATAGTAGCTTTGTGTCTTATCTCTGAATTGTTTTCATATATGACTAAAAGTCCTCACCAGGACTCAGAAAGAAGACTTTTTTGGTTGCTGCCCCACAAATATGGAAACCATTCCCAGAACAATTACCCTGCTGGCCTTTTGGTAGACCTTTAAAATTAAGATGTGTTACCAGCCACTGGAACTGGAATGTAAGTGGGAGCTGGTGTCATGCTTATTGTTTCATTGAGAGTGGTTCAGTTTCTTGGTTGCTACATGTCTTGCTGTGTTTTATATTATGTTTTGTATTGTTTTTAAAGGTTATAAGCAGCCCAGAGTCATTAATGTGAGATTGGTGACTAAATCAAATCAAAAAATAAATAAGACATAACTAAGAGATGACAAGAGACAATAGAGGCCAGCAAATGAAATAAGATTAGTTTTTTGGCCATGCTCTGACTAGGAACAAGAACAACATTTAGTTCCCTTGCTTGTTCCAGACTGAAAATCTAGATTTACCGTTATTGATAAAATGACAGAGAATGTGTTGGAGGGGAATAGCTGTATTGTGAGAATATGCATTTGTTACAATCCTAAAGAAAGCTAATTAATATCCCGCAATAAACAGCGAAAGGTTTTATTTATTTTTTCTAAATAGCATTAGCAATAGCAATAGCATTTAGGCTTATATACAGCTCCATAGCGCTTTACGGCATTTTTTGGGTAGTTTACAATAAAGAAGCATTATTTGCATATTGCCCCCAACAATCTGGCTCTTCATTTTACTAACCTTGGAAGGGTGGAAGGCTGAGTCAACCTCAAGCCCTGTCAGGATTGAACTCCAACTGCCAACTGTGGGCAGAGTTTGCCTGAAGTACTGCACTTTAACCCCTGTGCCACCAGGGCTCCAAACGTTTTGTAAAGTTCAGTGGCAAACAAGGCACAAGGAATTTACCTTTATATCCCAATCTGAAATATTTGGAATCAGTTGAGTTTCTGGAAAAGGAAGTGGCACAGCTGGAAAGGGTTTCATTATGGTGCATCTGATCTGTTATGGTGGGAAGAAAGGGGAGCTTCTGAAAAAGGCAAATGATAATTCTGGTTATTAAGCAAGTTCGTGAGTCTCATGTCTGAAATTGCTGTAAGACGTTAAAGATCATGAATTATACATAGAACCAATTGGAAGGCAGAGGAAGCTATTTTAAAATCCCATTCCAGTCAACACCTAGCATGATGCCCCAAATGTAGTACTTTTCCAACTCTGTTATTCTATTCTACTGATTTGAAGCTAGTGGTTAGCAAACCTTGGATAAAGTGGTGAACTGCATTAGATGGAATTGCAACTGGCCAGGCACTCCATGTCACACAGGCAGCACATTAAGAAGCAGAAGTGGATCCACAAGTGACTTCAGCATAACCAGAACAAGACCAATTATTAGATTGGACCAAGCACCTATCAACAATGCCTTTATCTTATCTGGACGAGGGATCATGGTTCTTTAGAATCATAGAGTCGTAGGGCTGGAAGGGACACTTGAGATCTTCTAGTCCAACCCCCTGCCCATGGTAGGAGACCTTACATCATGCCAGACAAATGTTGTCCAGAGATTGCTTGAAAACCACATTTCTTGAAAACCTCCAGTGATGTTGCACCTACAACTTTGGGAGCAAGCTGTTCCCAATCTCCATGTAGATGTAGTCCTTAAAAATCTCCTTCCTTCAGTTGTCACTAGAGTAGTGGTGTCGTGTATCTCTGAAAAGTGAAAGAATTATGAAGTACTAATGCTTACTCACGGTTTCCATTTCCATTGAAAGAAGATCACTAGATATTGATAGGATTTCAGTGATAGAAGATTTATTTACATGCATACACATGCTGAGCATAAGAAGAAAGTTCACAGTATCAGCATTCCAACAGATTACTGTTCCCATCCAATTTCTAGGGGAATCCCTAGTGCCACAGGATTTCCTAAAGAAACAAAGCCACCTGCCTTCTTTTTCATCTCAGCTCCATCACAGATTGACTTCCTACTGTGTGCTCAGACCAAATTTGCCCCCTCTTCTTGATTAATAGAGGGTGTTGCAAAGGAAAGAAAAGTTACTTTGTCATTCATCATAAGTGCATTTATTAGTCACTAATACAGTTACAGCTATAACCCCTTTTAATGGGCATTATGGCATGGCATGGACATTGATTAATATTTTTTTTATCACATCGACATCATGGGCTATAGAATTGATGGCCATCAATTTTAGTAATGGAAGTTGGCATTCTTTTTAATGCTTCCAATACATTTGGAAAACATTGACTATTGTCATCCATCATATATAGACAATGCAAAGGTTGTTTTGCTATTTTTCATGTATATCCCATGAATAAGGACAACTTAAAATGGATGATCTTTCTGAAAACATTTAAGTGTAAGGCTGAGGAAATAATTACATGAGCTTCTTAACATTTTTACATAAAGCTATGAATTTTTATTTTGAAATTCACTATGTTCTGTTTAGAGGAGAAGGGAAGAGAGGGAGGGAAGAGAGAGGGAGGGACTATTCCATTATTTATCATGTGTTAATATTTTACACTGTCCATATACCTAGAGTGATTTTATCACCTTTCTTTTGTCCACAGCTACCACATATTTTTCAAGGATTTACACTCATTCAATTTCTATAGTCCAGAGCACAAATATGTGTGTATATATTTTGTGCATCAGGTTGCATAAGTCCAGCTTAACATGTTATTCCTGGTATGATGTTTTGTATACAGAAAGAGAAAGAAGCACTCTTGTGATCTTTGATTTTTAGGGTTGCTGTCAAACATCAGCCATAATACTAATTACTGTTTTCAACAATATGCAGGTTGTATGATATGAATGGCTATTTTATATGTGAAATTATGACTGAAATATTTCTGCACCCAGTATTGGTTTAGCAGATGAAGTCCCTCTGCAAATATGGATGGGACTAAGTTCCTTTAATTTGAATTGGATCTGTCTTTTTGTAAAAAATGTATGGGTTGGATAGCCAGGCTGATTTTACATCTTTTTTTTTCTTTTGCTCTACAAAGGATTGCATTTGGGAAACATTAAATTAGAACTGAAAATCAATACTGATTTTCCAGGAGGGATTTCTGAATAATATGTTAATATTTGCTGGCTCCTGCTTATATTTTCAGCTTAGACTCTTCTGGAGAAAGAATTTAAAAAAAATAATTACTTCTGAATGGGTCTTTACTATGAAAAAAAAATCCTGCCTTCATTTAGTGGCTGTAAGCAGAATTATGGTGTGTCTTTTATTCTAGGCAATCTTCACACCCTACAATAACCACAGGGTTCATAGTGCAAAACTGCTTCATCTGAGTATGTTAACCACATTTCTTGGATTGTTTTGGATCTCAATCAGTTTTTTAGCTCTTCCCCCTTAAACTGGGACCTAAAACAACAGCAGAACTTACTGTGTTCCAACCTTCTGTCTTTAATGATAAATGAGTCTAGTTCTGAAAATACAAAAAGATACAGGATTCAGCACAACACAGATGTTGCCATGGAGCCAAATGATCTGCAATGGGAATGTGCTATTTGGATTGCAAAGGAATCTAATAATTGCTTCACTAAAAGAGCAAAAGCAAAATATTAGTAATTGACAGGGTGGGATGTAGGACAGACAAAAAAATATTCTGACTATGGAGGAAGTAGCATCAATTTGGCAAAATGATTATATTTTCCAAGGATAACAGAGTGAGAACACAAAAACTGATTTCCAGCTGAAAAAAATGGAACCTTCATCCTTTATACCAAAAATCCCTTTCAATGGCTTGGAGAAAATTCCTAGTGTTAAGATAGCAGATTTGACAGCCTATCCAAGATGCTTGAACTGGCATTACCAGCAATGGCTTCACTCTCAAATTCCTCTCTGACTTTCTCTTCCTGTCTTTGGAGAGCTTTTAACATTTTGAGTAGCAGAACTAGCTTATGTATTCCTTGCTCTGACACACATAAAGGTTTGCATGACAAAGTTGCCCACCCATCATCTTTCAAAGATCTGAGACAAGTGCAAGTGCAGCCAAAACTAAAGGGCCAGCCGAATTGCACCCATCTTGGAAAGACTATTAATGCCAGTAGTACTGTAGTTTTCTCCCCCCTTTAGATCTCTTGAGACAGTTCTGAATCTACTGCTTGATAATATCCCGAATCTTTTTTTTCCCAGTAGAATGCAAGGAAATGGGGAAAAAATGGCCTACTTTCATTAATACAGACAACTGAACCAATAGAGGAGTGAGAACCTTCTAACTAGAAAGTGTTCCTACCCGTTTATTCCCATGTTCTTACCATCTTCTGCTTTATTTTCTCTTCCTACAAGCAAATTTCTCCCTTGAAGATTCTAAGGATGCAACCAGTCTGCCTATGTAATGAAGTCACTGATATTTATTTATTTTATTTTATTTTTTATTTATTTTTTTGCCATCTGGATCTCAGCCAATCTGGCTAATATCTTTTCTTTTGCTGACAGTTGCCACCATTCTAAAAATATTTGGGCTGCCTTGGCAACTAATCATCTTCATCCAGTCACTATTATAAAGTTCCTGACCTAGTGGCATTATCAAGCTGCGCTTCTCCTCTGGTAGATAATCTTTATCTGCCCCACCAAAACTGATGGCAATAACTTGTTTGGATGAATTCAGGTGTGTGTGTGTATGTGTGTATTACTTATCCTTGTTCATATTCAGATTGCTATTATTTATACATGTAGTAGTATGCTCTAGCTAGAGAGAGGCAATTAAAATCACCACAGAAGTCTACCCAGAGAATGAAACCATGACTTCTGTGGAGTCATGACTCTCTCGCAATAAACCTGCTGGAATTATCAATAAGCATTTGTATTCCTTTTTCTCAGAGAGTTGGTTCTCTATCTCTTACTCCTACTGTAGATTCTAGAGAAAAGTCCTACAAAGAGTTGTTCATCTTCATCTTCAGTTCAGTATTATGCTAATGAGGGGTGAGAAACAGCTATAGGATTATTACTCATATTATGCAAATAGTTGTAGAGTTGAGAGTGATACTGTAATATGAAATAATATTTACGTGAAAGTCATGCACAGTAGTGCAAATCGTGGAGACCCATCCAATGGTACAGCTATTGCCTGGTTTCTGATTTTGGATGCTAGTTTGCCAACATTTGCACAGTGATATTGCCACTTGCAATAGTGAAGAATATACAGTAAGTAGCTCAAGGTTGTACAGTTGGATTCTTGGTGTTTTCTGAACTTGATTTTATTCTTGCAAGGAAATATCCAAGAGCCCAAGAATAGTATTCATTATTGCTTAACTGTTATCAACTTTGCAGATTAACCTTTTGTCCAGAAGACCATTTAGTGAAGACTTTCCTTTTCTACTTCAGATGCTCATTGAATCCCACAAAGTCAAAATGGTTTTAAAGCCTAAATATTTAGGGGGCAGAAAATTTTGCCTCATCATAGGGCAAGAAGGAAATTACCTTTAAGAGCATACTCTAACTTTTATCACATAATGGCCTGGTTGGAGATCGGGGAAATGAGTAGAATCATTTTTTATTTACATGGAATATGTCACACATAATCTTGTGCACCTTTACGGGAGTTTCTGTTTTAACAGCTGCCAAAGGAAACCATAATGTAGCCTGGATTCCTCCACTGAGCTACAGTGTCACCCATCCCAGATGCCCACAAATATTACTATCAAAATTTAATATCTACTGCTGCTGTAATTTCTACAACACATATCTTGAGGGCTAGCTGCCATTGGTGATGGCAAGATGATGGTGATGAACTGATATGCCACTTGATTCTCAACAACTCTGGTTGATAGTTACCACTGCTGCTGCTGCTATCTTGCCTTTTCTTATTATTATTCCTGAAATGCTCACCACAAGATGGGAGATGTGGTAGGGAACAGCTAGCTACTGACCAATTCTATGCCCATATTCATGTTTTACCCCATACTCCTTGACAAGGAAAGTTCACAGTCTTGATTCTGTTAAGAGTATATAGCTTGTGGATTGATAAGGTTGAGAAGTAATAAAGTTGTTGCTGGTAGTTTTGCAAAGCAGTGATATTTCCTGTGCAGGTCCCATAAAGGAACCCTATGCTTTACTGCCTTGGTGGGAAAGGGGAACTTCATTGAAATGAATGATTGCGGCTCCTTCTCTTCCTTATCATCATCGAAAAAATAATAGTCCCTCTAGTACAGCACTTCAGGAAAGACAGGTCAATAGAGAGACACCCTTGTGTTGTTTTAATCTACCACCGAGGAAAATAAAATACTGCTATCCCATTGGTAAATGTATTAGAACAAAATTAATTATACTACCTATTGGAAGTCACAACTGATTAAAAAAAAAGCTGCTACAACATCCCTGATGTTTCTCAACATGAAACACACAAGTGGTGTTTTTCTGGGGAACATACAAACAATGGTGTTATTCAAATTAGTAATTAAATTATTGCTAAGAAGAAGGGTGTGATTTTAAAAAATAAGTATAACAACTACCATGGTGCACCGGAAGCCTCTGCTGCAATGCCCATAAAACAGACAACTGGAATTTCCATTGCACTGTGGGATGGCTATCTTGGTGTTGTTGTTTTTTTGATGTAGACATTCCTGCTAAAAGATAATGTATATATCCAAATCTGAGAATTAGAAATAGATGTTGATGCAGGATGATATGAGGATTTCTGCATTAGGCAGGGGGTTGGACGAAGACCTCAAAGTCCCTTCCAACTCTATAATTCTATGAATTTATGAAATAGCATAAGAACAGTTTTGGCTGTGTTAAAACTTACACTGAGGTATTGCTGCCCTATAGAACCGAACAGAAACAGTCTGATTGTCAACTATCCCATCTTTGGTTGATCTGGAGTCATCGTGTCATGTCTCATTTCTGAATTTGGTGTTATTTGGGAAAACAGAGTTACATACTCTGGGGTGATTCTACCTGAGTAATTAAAATATCCCTTTTGGGGCTGTGTTTCTGTGATCTAGATGCAATGTAATCAGGTCACTTTTCAGAATATAATAACTCTATGGAAAGGCAAGATGATACCAATCTCCTCAACTAGATGACTATGCAAAGGAGGCTTCTACATCCATAGCAAGAAGAACAGGCTGGATGTGAACAGAGACATGGTTGACCTTCATCTCTCAAAGCCTAACAATGCTTTTGATGCCATCCCTCTTGGCAACAATGATCCCGGTGTCCTCCAATACAGATCACCATCCACAAATCACAACTCACCACAAGCATCTCATGCTGCATTTTTATTTTCTGCCTTTTAATCAAAGCAGCACCATTTCCATAAACAAAGCTCCAAGCAATACTTTTAAAACCAGTTTAATTGAAATCCATTCTTGCTGTGCCTATCCACAGCCATTCCAGTTAGCCCTTCTGCTGTCCAGGAGTTGCTCGAGAGGTTCAGCCCCATGATCTCACCACCTGTTCAAAATGCTACGATGAGGCATCTGAGAGTAGTTTGGTTTCAAGAATCATCCTGAGCTAGGGAAGCCAATGTTTCTCTTTATTCCCCTGTTTAGTCTTCTTTCCTGCAGATGTGCCAGATCATATGTCCTACATTCTTTATCCAGATGATAAACCACCAGGGCCTTTAACAAAGCTGCACTCAGCCACTGATTGTCTCTGTTATTGTTACTTCAAATCTCACACACTCAGCATAATGAGTTTATTTTTATTCACAAAACATGTTAGCCCTTTTATAAAATCTTTCCAGGCCTTTAGTGAACATATCTGTACATTCAGCAACATCTGATAAGGTGGTCTGTCTCCCAGAAAAACAGATGGCAGAAATATAAATTATTTTATAACTAAGCATCTAAAGAAGATCTTCCAATCATCCATAGGTTTATTGCTATTTATCTCTTTCAATTATCAGAACCCATTGCACCACTTTACAACTTTCATTTCAGTTAACGAGATGTTACTTTACAATGCAAAAGAATTTCAGAAGTGCTTGGTTTTACCTGTACGTCACAATAATACAATTTGTATGCCATCAAATTCTTCCAAACTCCTGGCAGTGTACAACAGTAAAAACCATACATGAAAAGAAATCTTTAAAGTACCAAGTTTCTCAGTAAATGAACTCAGAACAAAGACCCTCCATAACAATTAAAAAAAACAATGTAGGGAATAACTAACATGATATTAACAATAGCTATTTTAAAATGAAAGTTGACCATCTTTCTTAGAGCAAATGGCGCATTATATGTAGTCTATCTGGATGTTACTAAAAAGAATATTTCTGAAGGAGATGATCTAAGAATGTTCAGTTCTAATTAGGTGATTTCTGTAATGATTTGATTGACTAAGCATCCAGAATGTCTTCATCAATTGACTATATTCATCAAATAATTTTAACTTTTTAGAGACTACTACTTAAAACTAAAGAAATTGTGGTATATAGTGAATGATTTTACACTGAATATAAGAAAGTATGAATTCCTTGAGGAAAAAAAATAAACTATTATTAAATTCAGTTCAGTTTAAATCCCTATATAAATAGGTATTGAAAAAAAATCTCTTGGAATTAAAATGGTTTAACAAAGATAAAAGACCTTTAACTTTAAAGCTCTGTTTTGATTAACCTGACAGGGATTTGAAATATCATTTGGACAGTTCTCCTGTAAAAAGGCGCAATTAAAAATTAATTATGTCAAAATCAAAATTATGACCTTGGGGAAGAAACCCCAAGGATTCTTGCAATGTCTTGCAAAATAATTTATTAGAACAGTTATAGTTTGTTTGTTTTTTCAATGTGCAAATGCATTTCTAAGAATTTGACCTAGTTAGCTGAAGTATGTGTGGAGGTCAAGATAAAGAAAATAATTGGAACTATCTTTCCCCCCCTTTTCATTCAAAATGAGGTTCAATGGTATATCTTATACTGAAAATCTTTTTAAACCAGGTAACCTGTTTTATGAGGCAGGAATTGTGGGAATAGCGTTAAGATGGTTGAAAATGGAGAGAAACTCCAGAATATGTGTTTTTACTTGGCAGTAGGTCTTTCTAGGAGAATTCCAGTAAGCCTGTTTTGTATGAAAATTAGCTATCTTTCAAAATGGTAAAAATTACCAGCTGAAATTTTATGAATTTCTTTTTACTAAAACATTTTTAAACACTTTTCTGGATGGGGTAAATTAAATAGAGTGGATGAGCAGAAAAAAACAACACTAGGATATTTGTTTGAAATAATTTTCAAGACAACAAACTTCGTTATTTTCCAAAATATAACATTGACTCTTCAAATTTAACAAAGTCATTGCTGGAAGTCAGTATTTGAACAAATTCTTCCAAATTTACAAATATTTTTGCTCTATTTTTCATTTCAGCTATGATACAAGGACATGATTGTATAAACAATTGCTGTAGCTTTCTTTAATCAAGTCTTGCAAATAAATGCTGTGGACATACTTGAATACTGTAATACAAGAGCTTTAGGAAAGCTTAATATACTTTACACTATTTCCCACAATGAAAGAGTGGATGGTAAAGAGGATGGAATATAAATTAAAAAATGACATTATTTTCTTATAATGAACGGAGTTAGTGAACTTTGGTTTCAGCCCTTTTAAACAGAATCAGTGCATATTTCTGTCATGTTCCTGATGCTACCTGTGTTGTCCTTGAAAATTCAATACCTGCATTCATGCTGCCAGGCTCTGGGGATTTCAGCTCACCATACCATCCCCACTGAAAGGAAATGAAAAAATGGATTGATGTTAACCAAACCCTTTCAACATTTCCCAGTATCTGAGTGCTGCATCCTGGTGTGTGTGTGTGTGTGTGTGTGTGTGTGTGTGTGTGTGTGAGAGAGAGAGAGAGAGAGAGAGAGAGAGAGAGA